>JAODPA010068013.1:0-10362 GCA_025585075.1 Nepenthes mirabilis | reverse complement strand
GTTGTTAAAATAATACATAATCTAAATCTTTTATGTTGATATGATGTAATTTTGACCGTTCGATTGTTGAAGTAAACACGAAATTGAAATCAATTAGGATTCCTCAGGTGAGGGAGAATCAAAGGACAGATCGAGAGCCGTGACACCTGAACGCTCCATCGCGGGATATCTTCTCCCCTCGATTCACGGCTTCTCTGATTCTCCTTCAAGCTGCCCCTCTATTGCTTCTGTCACCTGCTAGGGTTGCCTCTTTTCTCCTTCTGTCAAGTAAAGTTCGAGAGCTTATGGTTCGTTTCGCTTTGCTATTGATTTTACTTTTACATTTCTTTGTTCGGATTCTGCTTGCGGTCTTGAATTTTTTTGTTGTTTGAAGTTATCTTTTGATGTTCGAGAGCTTATGGTTTTCGTTTTGTGTTGAATTCGTTCAGTTCTAACGCTAGGGTTTGGATTTTCTCGTGGCAGATGTTAGCTTGATGATGCCAAGCTTTTCGCTAATTGCTCTGGACCGGTTGTTGGAACCAGAAGCTTCGAATTCACCGTCGAAAAAGTCTACGGCGTCGGAATCAAATCTGGAGAGGCGGAATACGGCGCCGTTGAACGGAGACGATTCGACAGCGGTTCCGGAGAGGCATTCCGTGTTGCCGTATCCGAAGCTAGGAAGGCGGAATTTGACGCCGTTGACGACTGAGAAGAAAGCTCAGTGGCCGAAGATTTCTCCTTCCTTGTACGCCACTCCGGCATCGGCGCCGCTTCCCGATCCGCCGACGTCGTTTCCACCTTCTCCGTACATAATCAACCACAAGCGGCGTGGACCGAGGCTTATGGAGAGTTTTTCAGAGCAAAATTCATCCTTGAAGGAGGAGGAATTGGAGGGAAATTTAGTTAACGGACGTTCAAGCGGTATGGAAGTGGAGATTAAGTGCTCAGCTGATGATGTGGTTACTCCGAATTCTGTCAAGGAAGAGAAAGTGAATGGTCTTCGTGGCGTGGAGATTGGGGATAGTGAGACTGGAAATGATTTGATTGTAGAAAATGGTCAACGGCAGGATGATGCTGGGATGAGTACAGAAAGAGATGGTGAGATTGAGGATTTTTTCGATCCTCAGGAGTCGATGAGCATAACTAGCAATACTGATGTAGAGGATAATAATGCCGAACGGTCTGCCAAGATTAGTACGTCTGGGGGAGAGTTCTTCGATGCTTGGGAAGGTACTTGAGCCTCTCATTTCAATTATCAGAATTATTTCATCTTCTGAATTTCTCTCTATAAAGTAAAAAAAAATGCGTGTATGCTCTGTTTACTCTCTGTCTGTTATATTACTTATATTGCTTTTTCATCTGTTGATTTTGAGGTGACGTGTTGCCCCTTTTTTTTTTGGAAGAAATAGGCAGATTTATTGCCAGAACTGAAGATTAAGGTCCAAACTAGTTTTGTTAGATTTAAGATGATAACAAGAACCTCCTAAGTTAGGTTGATAAGAGAGACCATTATTTAAGTTGTAGGAAACAATTTGCCGATCTGGAAAATGAAGGCTGACAGTATAATGGGAAACCGTGACAATATCCTTCCTTTTTTATTCCCCAAAAGCAGACAACTGCATTTGGAGAGCTAAACAGGTCTAGCACGAATCAAGCCCCCCATTGTGTTGCTAGATCAAATAAATTTTGAGGAAAATTTGTTACCAGGGCTTTGCTGTTGATTGATGTACATTTATTTAATGGAATATATGTGAAAATGACTATACATCCCAAAGCACAAATATGTTTCGACTCCTTTTTCTTTTTGTAGGATATAAATACACAAATATACAATACACGTAAAGTATATTCGAATCTAGATAATATAACCAATAAAAAGCATATAATACAATGCAATAAGAAATAATAAAAAAAAGGCACAATTTTTTGTGACGAAAAGAAATTTCGATAAGCACGCTATTGAGTAAAACTCTCTGAACTTTAACTGTCAGAAAATATATGCACTAAGAAAGTTAACTTACAAACCAGATCGTACAAATGTGCTAACTTAGCCGACTTACTCCCATCTTGTGGCCCCTATCAAGGAACTCTTTGGATTTACTCGCGGTAATGGAATTAGACGCTTTTCGGTCTTCTTTTCAATCTTCCTTTATGAACCATCAAATCTCCATACACCACTAGATCCTAGTTTCCACACCACCCACGTCTCTCACGCAGGTTAACAAGTAGGAAAAGGTGTAATATAAAAAATGGTGAAGAGGAGAAAACTCTTGAATTACAATACAAGAATCGGAAAGTTTTATCTCTCGGGCACAAAATTGGAAGATTAAAAGGTGATATTATGCTTAGTGCAGTCGTGGGAATTAGGTTAGAAGTCGTACTCAAGAAGAAGGAGGCGACCAATATATAAAGAGACCTAAAACCAATGTTTAAAAATATGATCGTTGGAGACATGCGTGCATTGGCGCTCGAGTATGGATCAAACACATGGCGGGTTTGATTGCTAACGCTCCTAGGTGCTCGAGCGTACGTTAGGCGTGCATCGAGCGCTCACATTCTGGAAATCGCGCCTCGCACATTCTGGAAATTGTATCTTGGGAGTGCCTCGGGCGTGTATCGAGCGCTTACAGATGGAAAGTCGTGCCTCGGGTGTAGAATGGGCATGAGGTTGGCGTGGATATTGGGAGAGTTGTTTTGAATACCATTAGACGTGTAACAGATGCAGATCTTCCGAGCAATACAAAATTTTCTTCAACGAGCAACCCGACATGGACACGAAATATGGCAACAAGAATATGCCTTACAATTTCCCCCTTTGACAATTCCGTAACAAAATTTCACAAAAAGAACAAAACAACATATAAGAGAATTGTGGGTTCAGATATCACCAAGATAGAACCTGTATACATTAAAATCTACGCATAATAGGCGACAGACACAATATATAAAGCGAAGTAGCATAAAAATAGAAAGGAGTTGTGGCTCCAAAAGATCGCTGCTCTTCCTGTTCAGTCATGGTTAGTACAGAAAAAGATAAAAGTAGGAGAATAACAGTAGTAAACAAATTGATATTAATAAAGTATAATTGTTACATGAATCAAATGTAAACATGATAACTAAGCATAATGAAACTCCCCCTTAGAAAAACAATCTCCCCCTAAGAAGGAGAACCATATCTTTCCCTTTTTGTCATGAATGACCAAAGGGTATCAATTAGAGTCGGAGGAATCCCGGGGAGCCCACTAGAGGGACCGCCGCGCTAAAAAGAAATGAGCAAGAAACAAATAGGAACACACATAAATACATATATCAAATGTATGAATCTCCCCCTAACTCCCAATAAAGAGAAACAACCCTAGCTCTCCCCCTCCTCCCAAAAAAAAATATTCCCTCCCCCGTAATTATTTATTATCATTATTCAAGTTCAATTATTATTTTAAAATAAAATTCCTTAGGTAGCATGAACAAATTTAGGGTAATGAAGCTCAATGGGAAGTAAGATTTCTCCTCTTAGTCTATATTTTCTTTTCAAATTTAATCATTTTGCACAAAATCATCACTCAATCATTCAAAAAATTTACATGGTTGACAAGCGTGTCCATCTTTGGACTAGGATTAAATTTGTTTTGAAATTTTATTACAGAATAGTGAGGCCGAATATGTCCAATTTCGCTACATCCATTACATGTTGGAACAAATTTAGTAGAGATCTTAGATTTGTTATCTTGCTTCCTAGTGTAATTAAAACCAAGGTTTTGACCATTCTTTGAGGGTGAAATACTTGGTGCATTAGCATGTGTCTTTGGAGAACCTCTTGACCGCTGATCAGTACGGGCGGATGATGTGATACTTTGTCTCGGAACGAAAGTAGCTTGGACAAAGATAGTTTTTGAGTCAATATTAGCTTTCAGGTTATTTTTAGAATATCCCAACCATGTTTTATTTCTACCGACTTTTCCCAGAGTGAATATACGGTCCAATTGCTCGAACCTACTTGAAAATCGTTTGAGATCGTTTTGAGTTTGATCTTTCTGGTAAAGAAACTATTCAATTTTTTGATTTCTTGATTCTTTGTGTCTAGCTCGAATTTAAGATCAACTTTTTTTTTTTTTCAATTTTTGTCAATTTACGCTTTAGGGACACATTATTTTTCTTAATTTTTAAGTATTCCTTAAATAATTTATCATATATGTCCTGAAGGTCATAGAATTGACCTTCTGACTCGTTCTCTGAAGCATCAATTTGACTAAGGCTTTCTTCTAACTTATCATCACTCCTACATATGGAGATTATGAAAGCCATATATTTTGCTTGGCCTTCTTCAGTACATGCTTCATTCTCTTTATCTTCATCATCACTCAAGATAGCATTAGTTTTTATAGCTAGACCTTATTGGCGTTTAAAATTCAAGCATTCAACCCCAATATGACTAAAACCTTGATATTCATGACATTGCATCTCTTAATCGGTTTTTGATTTTGCTTCTTTGTTTTCCTTTTTATTTTTCTTTCCGGAGTTGTGTGGGTTGTCATTTCCCTTAAAGATTCATTCGTTACTTTTATTATTGAAGAATTTTTTAAAATTTTTAACAAATAAAGTAAAATCTTCCTCACTTTCAGACTCCTCATCAGAATCATGATCTCTCCCTTCCTTAACCGATTTAAGAGCAATGAAGTTGGTCTTTTTTGACTGTGGAAATGTGTGTTAATATGTTTGGAGAGATCCAACAAGTTCTTTAATTTTCATTTTGTTAATATCTTTACTTTCCTCAATTGCACTAACTTTGGGTCTAAATCGCTCAGGAAACGATCTTAGGACATTCCAGACTATTCTATTTTTAGGAATTCCTTCACCTAAGTTGAATGTGGAGTTCACTATGCCATTTAAGTTTGCATAAAATTTATCAAAAGTTTCATCATCCTTCATCATAATTTCTTCAAATCCAGTAGTAACAATTTGCAATTTCGAGTTCTTCATTAATTTTGTTCCTTCGTGAGTGATATCGAGGATATTCCAAGTATCTTTTGTGGTCTTGTACTCGGAAATACGTTTAAATTCTTTTGGGGACCCAACCATAAAATAGCATGTAGCTCATTACTATTCTAATTATAAGCATTAAGTTCTTATTTTGACCACAAAGATAAAACTTTTGGTTCATCACTTGTTGTACTTTTAGGTGGTGTCTACCCAGTTTGAGTGTTGGCTCACACTTGCTTATCCATAGATTTTAGGAATGCTCTAATACAAACTTTCCAATAAGTGTAATTGCTCCCATCAAAATAGGGAGGAATGGATAGAGATCCACTCGTATACATCTAGATGGGGGGTCATGGATCGGAGTGAGTCCTTGATATCAATTGAAAAGGACTGTACGTCTCAAAGCACAAATATATTTCAACCCCTTTTTCTTTTTGAGGAATATAAATACATAAATATATAATACACGTAAAGTGTATTAAAATCTAAATGATATAACCAATAAAAAGTATATAATATAAAGCAATACGTAACCAATAAAAAGTATATAATAAAAAAGGATAATTTTTGGTGACAAAGGGAAACCTTGATAACGATGTTATCGAGAAAAACCTACCGAGTTTTAACAATTAGGAAAGATATGCACTAAGAAAGTCAACTTACAGATTGCGTGGTATAGACGCGCTAACTTAATTTATTTATTCCAGTTTTATGACCCCTACCAAGGAACTCCTTTGATTTGTCCATGGTAACGGAATCAGACACTTTCCGTTCTTCTTGTCAACCTTTCTTCACAAACCGTCAAATCTCCATACACCATTGGATCCCAGTTTTCACGCCACCCATGTCTCCCAAGTGGGTTAACAGGTAGCAAAAGGTATAATAAGAAAAATGTTGAAGAGGAGAAAACTTTGGAATTATAGTACAAGAATCGAAGAAGAGTTTTCTCTACCGGGCACAAATTGGAAGCTTAAAATGTGATATTATGCTCTATGCAGCCGTGGAAATTAGGTCAGAAGTCGTACTCAAGAAGAAGGGGGCAATCTATAAAGAGACCCAAAACCAATGTTTAAAAATATAACCGTTGGAAACATGTGCGCATCAGTGCTTGAGCACGGATCTAGTGTGTGGCGGGCGTGCCTAGGGTTTGACTGCGAACGCACCCGGGCGCTCAAGTACACGTTAGGTGTGCATCGAGTGTTCACATTCTGGAAATCTCCTTGGTTGCACCTTGGGCGTGCATTGAGCACTTACAAGCTGAAAGTCACACCTCGGGTGTAGAACGGGCGTGAGGTAGGCGTGGATATTGGAAGAGTTGCTTTGACTACTATCAGATGTGTAACAGATTCAGATCTTCTGAGCAATACAAAATCTTCATCAACGAACGATCCAACACGGTCACGGAATATGCCAACAAAAATACTCCTAACTTCATAGCGCAACTAAAATTAAGTTTGATTGGGTTTTATGTGCCCCTTTCCAAGTGGAGTGTGCACTGGAGACCCTCAAATGGTTAATTTTGAGACAATGTGGTATTTCTAGGCGAGCTAATCTGGGTGCCTATTAGGATTTTAGAAGAGAGTAAAATTGATAACTAGGCATGGGGGAATGCGCTTAATGTGAGGCATGCGAGGCTGAAGTTTCTCATAACCTATGGGGCATTCAGGAATCTTTGGCTTTGTTTTTCATATTGCAAGTATTGTGTGTATGGTAAATTGGTAATTGGAGAACAAGATTGACTATAATAACGTTAAGAGAGTTTGTGGGGTACTACTTGCCCGATCATTTACTACATGCGGAATACGATATTGAGAGATTTACTTGCTTTTATGTTTTGCTAGAGTTATCCTCGGACAGTGGGCAGCAGAGGCAGTCTTCTATTTATGATCTTGAGGCTCAGCTACGAGAAATGAGGCTGAACTTTCTGATGGAAATTGAAAAGAGAAAGCAAGCAGAAGAAGCTCTGAATAATCTGCGAAGACAATGGGAAATGCTGACACAAAAATTGAGGGGTGTGGGACTGGTTCTCCATGCAGATCCAGCCACCTCATCTGATACTGATCCTGCAGAAGAAATTTGCCAGCAAGTCTATTTTGTTCGCTCTGTTTCTGAATCTATTGGGATAGAGTTCGAGAAGGCTGAAGCTCAGGAAGAAATAGAAGCTCAGTTGGAGGTGAAAAACTTCGAGATTGCTCGTTTGTGCGATCGTTTGCATTATTATGAGGCTATGAATCGGGAGATGTCTCAGAGGAACCAAGAAGCCATAGGTGAGTTTGCTCAGTCTGCTGTTGTCTACCATTGCATGTTTCTCTATGATATTCCAACTGAACATTTCTGGCAGTTTTGCAAGTTTGAGCAACCATTGCATGTTTTTCTGGTAGCTGCTATATAATCAGTTATAGCTCCTAGAAAATTGTGTAGCGCAACGCTAGGTTAGGATTCGTAAGTTTTTTTTTTCCCTTTTTTGTTTCTAATTGTTAGGTTAAAATCATAAAGGGATGCCAAAAGGGTATCATCCTGTGTGTAAAAAGAAGGAAATAGATGGTGCACAAGCTAATTGTTGAACTCATGAATCCTCTCTTTTATGACTTATTTATTTTCTCTTCCCTTTGATGGATCTCATCTCCTCACGCTCCCCCCCCCCCCCCCACCCCCACCCCCCAAAAAAAAAAAAAAAATCCAATGCCGATTCTGAGGCCTTGTTTAGGCTTATTGAATCTGGAGGGTGGGAGTTGAGTGACTCCTCTTCCGTTGATCAATGCCATACCTACCTTTTCTAATGGCATAAATGACATTGTTTTCCTTTTGCATTATAATCTTGTTAGATCAAATATGAAATTATCTTGTATTCCTCTGAAACACTGATTCCAGAGAACTTACCTGGGAAATTAAAAAAAAAAAAAAAACAAAATCCAATGCCGATTCTGAGGCCTTGTTTAGGCTTATTGAATCTGGAGGGTGGGAGTTGAGTGATTCCTCTTCCGTTGATCAATGTCATAGCTACCTTTTCTAATAGCATAAATGACATCGTTTTCCTTTTGCATTATAATCTTGTTAGATCAAATATGAAATTATCTTGTATTCCTCTGAAACACTGATTCCAGAGAACTTACCTGGGAAATTCGGGGTTTCTTGTTCCAAACAAGAACTTACCCATTAGTCAGATTTTCTCTACTAGCTTGATTAGTTGTTGAAATGACAAAATTTTACCAATCATAATGAGGATTTGTTCTGCAATGCTATTATCAGCCTCAAATTACTTGATTCAGTTAGCTTTAAGATTCCTCAATGTGTAGAATTGAAGTTGTGGTCAGTATTGCCTTGGAGTTTTACCTGTGTTTATATGTTTCATTGTGAGTGCCATATTGAAGGCTTGTAATTGGACCTAAGAAGAACCGACCCTTTACCTGGGCTAATGCATGGCGTCCGAGACTTGACCTACGATCTCGTACATGTGTTAGAATATTTAATGTTGTTTTTAGTCTGATTCACTTTGATCTATTATATAATTTTCAGAAAGAACGTGTTCTTAATATAAAAATGAAGAAAATCAAAACAATTTGATAGTTTGTAAATGGTTAAAATTCAAGCCATGTTGTCTTCTTCTTTTTTTTTTCCCCCTATAGTGAGGTATTGTTTTCCTATAGTAAGGTATGATATATTACAACTCTCTTATATTTGCTCACATATAAACTGATTCTTCCTTTGAACATCTCTTGGATGATAAATAAGAAATAATTTAGTATAAGTAGTGTCACTAATCAATTATATTCTTATATCTGTAAATAAATTATAAATTTTAGTTAAGTTTTTCTCTCTCTCTCTCTCTCTTTTTAAGAAAAATAACGTCTGGTGTATTATTGATGTCGTGTTATGTTCGTGTTAATGTTTGTACTCGTTTGATTTCTACATTCCTCTCTTGCTTTCCTGACTTGAGTTTTTTTTGGTTCTGGTTGTTCATCAGCCTTCATTCATTGCTCCTAATGTTTCCCGATCTTGTATTATCCAGAGGTTGCCCGGCGCAATCGACACAGACGGAAGAGAAGGCAGATGTGGATTTGGGGCTCAATTGCCGTCGCAATTACACTTGGCAGTGCAGCACTGGCCTGGTCTTACATCCCGAGTGGAAAGGGTGCATCGGCAACTGACCATATCGGAGCTTCCAAGCCCGACAATGCTGCAGAATGATGAACCTCCAACCTGATAGGAATATACTGGCGTGACATGGTAACTAATAAGACGTGACGTTGTGGATAAATTTTTATATTCTCTTGTTGCTTGTAGCATCAAAGCATGTATAGTTCTTCCATTTTAATAATTTCTCTATTTTGAAACTGATGCTTGTAGCCGGCAACTTTCAACATGTTTGTCTTATAAACAATTCATTGGATCAATTTTTGCGTTCAGGATTCCTTTTTCGAAAATTATAATTAATATTGGCTCGGAAAAAGTAAAGTGAGAAAGAGATTTGCTACGTTTTTAGACTCTGGCTCCGTGACTTTCCTTCTAAACATATAATCGTGAAGGCGTCGAGTTCTCAAGCGAACTCGACATGGAATATGACCTTTGAGAGATGGGTTCCTCGTGACTTAATTGGAGAGGGATGCTCAATCTTTATGAGGGATAAGTTCATTATTTTGCCCTTGGTTTGAGCTATTGGCTCTTGGGTAGTGCCATTCATGCCTCCTTGGAGCATAATAAACATCAAAGCAGGCAAGTTAATATTATGTTTGAGTAGATAAAACAAAAGCCTTTTTAGACTTATTGTCAAATGATTTTGTTCTTGATAGAGTGTGGGAGCATTGAAATGCCTTTTCTTGTAAGAGGGATTCCAAAGCCTAAATTTGAGGGGGTTGGACGCTTATTTTTTAATTGAAGGATAGGGATTTCCATTGATAAGGTTTAATAAAACATTTATAGGTTAAATGTCAAAAATAGTTATTAAGAAGAAAGTTAATGATCGATGACTTCACATCCTTTGTTGTATGCATCTATCCTCATTTAGAATAATGCTGTGTCCACCTTTTTAAACCAAAGGATATATGCTAGTTTAAAGTCTAATTCCATATCGACTCCATAGACAATGATAAATTCCAAAGAGTAGGAGTAGGTTCAGGCCCATTTAACTCAGCTTATTACGATGAGATAAGACAACCAAAAATCATTTTTTAGGGCTGACATTGAATGGTATACTTTCTTTACTCCACTCTAAAAAGCTCTATACGCACAGTAGTGCGGTATTTATGGCAAATAAAATAAACAGATATGTAAGCTCTTTTTTAATACAAAAGCTCAAACTAAACTTGCGATAATAAAAGAAAAAGGCCACTCAATGTGCTTTTAGCACTCGCCTATTAACAAGGGGCATTGAAGCTCATCTTATAAACGAAAGAAAAATAATGAAAA
>JAODPA010068012.1:0-10363 GCA_025585075.1 Nepenthes mirabilis | reverse complement strand
ATCATAAATTAGTACTATTTGTATGTTAAATTGTTTAAAGCAAGTGCTTCTATTAAATGGAGAAAAGTACACTCCAAAAAAGAATTGATGGGTCCAGTAACCATGAGCCCAATGAGTCAGGCCCCACAACAAACCCACAATTGAACATAATTCTTTCAAAGAAAAATCCCATATTACTTTTGGAGGAATAGTGCATCTGTAAATTTCACTATAAAAGTAAGCACTTGTACCCTCAAGCTTTGAAGGAGAAACTGGAGAAGCTCGAAGAAATTCAAAAGGCCCATGAGGCTCCGAATGGCTCGAAGAAGGGTATAGCCGTTGTTAGCCAATTTCCAATGAAAGCAGAAAGGCGGCCAGGAGGTTCCAGTGCTCTTCTCGCCAGGAGGCTCTCAAGGCCAGTAGCCTTCCGCCGCTAGGAGGCTCTCAACCTTCCTCCAATCCGGAGGCGAGTGGCCTTCCACTGCTAGGAGGCTCTCAACCCTGACTCAGTTTGGAGGCCATCAGCCATCAGCCTTCCACCGCTAGGAGGCTCTCAGCCCTCCGCTCGTCCGAAGACCAGCACCCTTCCGCCGTTAGGAGGCTCTCAACCCTCCTCTAGTCCGGAGGCCATCAACTTTCCACCGCTAGGAGGCTCTTAGCTCTCCTCCAATCCAGAGGCTAGCAGCCTTTCACTGCTAGGGGGTTCTCATCCCTTCTCTAGTCTGGAGGTAATCTGCCTTCCATCGCCAAGAGGCTCTCAGCCCTTCTCCAGTCCGAAAGCCAGCGGCTTTCCGCCACTAGGAGACTCTCAGCCCTCCTTCCTTCTAGAGGCCATCAACCCTCCGTCCTAGAGACAGGAGCCCTCCTTTCCAGGAGCCCTCTGTTTTGGAGCTAGGAGCCCTCCACCCCGAAGCCGAAGCTTGCTGTCCAAGAGTTAACCATCTGCTCAGGTAACCAGGATGTTGAGCCACCGAGGCAGCTTAGTCCTTCTCCTCTAAGTCGCCCTTTTGCCGAGCGCACCTCTAAGTGGCCCTCCTGGGCGCACCTCAAAGCTGCCCCTTTGCTGAGCACACCTCTAAACCGCCTCTCTGTCACGCGTACCTCTAAGCCGTCCTTCGCGGACTCACCTCTAAGTCACCCATCTGCCGGGCGTAGCTCTAAGTCGCCTTCCGCGGGCACACCTATAAACCGCCGCTCTACTGGACGCATTTATGGAGCTTAAACCTTCCAATACATCCCTCTCACACTCCCCTTATCGCTGCATCTTTGTACTCCAATCATGTTTACCTTTACATGTGCATTTCACTATTTATTGTGGAAGATTTCTGATTTGAACGTCAAAGTGTCAATAGGGGATAGCTCCCCGTTGTCCTCTAACCTCTTGTTTGTGATTTGTGTTGTGTAGATTTCAAGTTATCAGCGACGGAGACTGGACTCGATCCAGATCGACCGACAGTGGAAGATTGGAAGGATCCATAATCCGTACAATAACCGGGGACTCAGGACGCAATATTGGCACCGTCTGTGAAAAATGCGACAAAAAGTCTATCGTCTCCCCTCAACACTCAATCTTTTATGAAAATGTGATCAACACCCGTAACCCTGCCAACACGTTGGCTGAAGATATCACCTCCCATGGCGATATCCCCTCATTAGGTAGCCATGCCATTAGGTGATTGACGCCAAATGTACGAGTGTCTGGCGCTCAGTAGAGCACCCTCTTCCTGACCGTCTGCACCCGTTAGAAGATGTAACATTGGGGGCTTTGCCGATTAGCTTTCAAGTGATTCGAGAAAGTCAGCATCCTCAAAGGATCAATGGACCCGATGACCTCAGGACCTAGGTGGGCTCTAGTATCTATCTCATCAACCCGATGACCTCAGTATTTGGGAGGATCCGAGCGATGGGGCCCACTCTTGGAGAAATAATCGATCCAATTTCAGGGAGTCTGGCCAAAGGGACCCAGCCGGGCAGCAAAGCTTCCCTCAAAACTTACGCTTCGCTTCCGTCCTTCACTCTACAACAAAATTGAGCATCTCAGAGCCCTATAGAATACAAAAGCTCTCTGGAACTCCATCTCTCATTCGGCCAGCTTGCAGTAGTTTTCCGGCACTCCATCTCTCATTCGGCCGGCCTGTAGCAGTTTTACGGACTGAGAAGCTCTCCGGTGTTCCAGTCGAACTGAGGAGCATTCCAGCGTTCCAATCAGATTGAGGAGCATTTCAGCTCTCCAGCCAGTCACCTTCGCCGCCAGACCTTCTCTGGCCTGCCGAAACTCTCGCTGCCAGATCTTCTCTAGCCTGCCGAGCTCTCACGCGTCAGATCTTCTCTGGCCTGCTAGAGCTCATTGCCGCCAGATCTCTCTGGCTTTCCAGAACTCATCGCCAGATCTTCTCTGGCCTGCCGTAACTCTTCACTGCCGGATCTTCTTAGGCCTGCCGGAGCTCCTCACCACCAAACATTCTCTAGCTTGTCGGAGCTCTCACCGCAAGACCTTCTCTGGCCTGTCGGAGCTCATCGCCTCCAGATCTCTCCGGCCCGCTGTAACTCCTCACCACCAGATCTCCTTGGCCTACCGGAGCTCCTCACCGCCAGATCTCTCTGGCTTGCTAGAACTTATCCCCAGATATTCTCTAACCTACCGTAGCTCCTCATCGCTAGATCTTCTTTCGCCTGCCATAACGTATCATCGCCAGATATTCTCTGGCCTGTCGGAGCTCTCGCCGCTGGATCTCTCTGGCTTGCCGGAACTCATCGTCAGATCTTCTCTAGCTTGTCGTAGCTCTTCGTCGCTAGATCTTCCCTGGCCAACTAGAGCTCTTGCTGCCAGATCTTCTTCGGTCTGATATTCACCATGCAGCATCGCTCAAGTCAGTAGGCCGATCCCGCTGTAACCCGTTGCACGGTAGTAAACCCTATTAAAGTTATGGCAACACTTGCAATGGGGGCTTGACATGCTCGACCCACCATCGATTGCACTACAGAAAACATCATCCTGCCAAGCGCTGCACTGGTCTGCGTCACCTGAGGTAGTATCAACTGACAACGGGACCCGAACCACTGGCCAACAGGCTACCTAGCGCGGCAACAATACGCTACCTAACTAATTCATGGCAAAGGATCAAATCCCACGGAGCATAGGGGCCATAGGCTAAGGCGCCTGCCAGAGCGTCCCGACGACCCTCCGAAGTGGTGAACACAGACCATGCAATCGGAGCCTTAGGCAGGTCCCGCGGGCATAGCATGTCGCTCACCGACAAACACCTACGACAATTTCACGCCGAATCTAGGTAACTCTTGCATACATCATATCGCTTGCTTAAATTATGTTTCTGTTACTAGGCTAGTAATATTATCTACTCATACGAGTAATTACATAACATTGTATAAAATCATGCGATCATAAGTGCATTGTCATCTAGGTGGGCAGGTTTTCACTCATTCGTAACTAAACCCTGGTAATCTAGGTGGCCCATAAGTGGCAATAATTAAACCCTTATCATCGAAACGGCCCATGAGCGGTCGAATTGAACCTTGGTCGTCCAAGTGGCTCGTAAGTAGTTGAAGTAAACCTTGGTCATCTAGGCAGCCCATTGGCGGTCTAACTAAACCTCAGTCCCATCGCCAAGCGGCCTATGTGCTGTCAAACTCATAACTTTAGGGGGTTTTCAGCATGCGTGCGGCGACCTCCTCTCGAAGGAGAGAGCACCATCAGTCAATGACGGTCCATGGACTAGGACTAGATGCATGAAAGCTACGATGTCCCCAAGTAGGACCGAGTATTGACGGTACATGCGGGTAATGGCCTAGGCTATCAAAAGCCCGGTAACGATAGTCTCAAAGCTTAGCCGACAACCACATCTTTCAGCGCCACAACATTCTCTTGGGGCGAGTGCGACCAACCAGACCCATTCGTCAAGGTAGAAGGGTTAGACGACAATCACGTTTGCTAAGGGCTACGACTTCCCTTGACGGGAACGATTGAAATTCAGCGCAAGTCATCCCCAATAGCTCTGACGCTCTACTGGAAAGCAAAGCAGCATCCTCGAAGAGGGAGTCACTAAGATCGGAATCCCAGGCTTGGCTTTGGTCATGGTAGTGGCCCATTTGCTTGACCTAAGAGTAAAAGGATCTCCAGTTTCCATAACTGAGCTATCCTGGGGATCCTCACTCCAGTCCCATTGGCTGACTCACCAACAGCAATGCATGACAAGAAGAACCCTTCAAGGGAATGCTAGATGCATCCTATTGCAACAGCTCAAGCGATCAGCTATTGTAAGATCTTGCCTGAGACTTGAAGGGCTCGCGGTCGGCACCGGTCAACAAAGATATCCAGCTCCACACTGCTCTCCAGATTCGAGTACTTCGCTGGTCAACGAATCTGATTAACAAAGATTTTTAGCTCCACACTACTCTCCAGATGCGAGTACTTCACCGGTCAACGGATTCGGTCAACAAAGATTTTCAGCTATGAATTGCTCTATGGATTTGAGCACTTTACCGGTCAAAGAACTGGTCAACAAAGATTTCTAGCTCCACACTGCTCTCCAGATGTGAACACTTCACCAGTCAACAAAGATTTTCGGTTCTAAACTGCTCTCCGGATTCGAACACTTCGCTGGTCAACTGATCTGGTCAACAAAGATTTTTGGCTCCGAACTGCTCTCCGGATTCAAGCACCTCACTGATCAACAGAGTCGGTCAACTGACATTTCTATCTCTGTTCTGCTCTTCATATTCAAGCACTTCGTCGGTCAATGGATCCGGTCAACAAAACATTTTCAGCTTCGCACTGCTCTACATATTCAAGCACTTCGTCGGTCAACGAATTCGATCAACCGCCATGTCTGCCTCCACTCTGCTCTCCGGATTCAAGCACACTTGTCAGCGAAACCGGTCAACATAGATGTTTAGCTCTGTGCTGCCCTATGGATTCGAGCGCTTTGGTTACCAGATCCGGTCAAATAGCTTTTTTTGACTCTGAACTACTCTCCGGATTCGAGCGCATTGGTCACCAAAACTAGAAAACCATATTTTTGGCTCTGTTCTGTTCTCCGGATCAACCGATGCGGTCAACCAAGCTGATTAACCATCAATCTAGTTCCATTCTCTCTCCAGAGTCAGGCTTTCCAGCCAATGAATTCGGGTTAGACTTGAGAGGACAATGTGACCAGTTTCATCCCATCATGAACATGTCGGAGACTAAAAATTCGGTTAACCAGGATGGGGGGGCTAGTGATGGGTTAAGTAACCATGGGCCCAATGGGCCAAGCCTCGTAGTAAGCCCATAATTCAACATAATTCTTTCAAAGAAAAAGTCCCACATTGCTTTTAAAGGAACAGTGTATCTGTAAATTTTACTATAAAAGTAAGCACCCTCAAGCTTTGAAAGACAAGTTGGAGAAGCTCGAAGAAACTCAAAAAGCTCCATGAGGCATCAGATCGCTTGGAGATGGGCATAGCCATTGCTAGCCAATCTCCAACGAGAGCGAAATGGTGATCAGGAGGCCATCATCCCTCTCCCCACCAGGAGGCTCTCAAGGGTAGTGGCCTTGCGCTGCAAGGAGGCTCTCATCCCTCATCCAGTCAGGAGGAGGCTCTTAGCCCTCCTTCGGTCTGGAGGCTAGCGGCCTTTTATCGCCAGGGGGCTCTCAGTCCTCCTCCGATCTATAGGCCATCCGCTTTCTGCTATTAAGGGGCTCTCAGCCCTCCTCCAGTCCGAAGGCCAACAGCCTTCTACCGACAAGAGGCTCTCAGCCCTCCTCGAGTCTGGAGGCCATCAGCCTTCCACCGCCAGGGGACTCTTAGTCCTCCTTCCTTCTGGAGGCCCTCAGCTCTCTGTCCCGGAGACAGGAGCCCTACTTTTCAGAGACAAGAGCCCTCTGTCCCGAAGACAAGATCCCTCCATCTCGGAGCCAGAAGCACTCCATCCTAGGGGCCCTCTATCCTTGGAGTACTCTATCCTGGAGCCACGAGCCCTCCGCCCCGGAGTTAGAAACTTGCTCTCCAAGAGTTAATCGTCTGCTTAGTTAATTAGGATGTCGACCTATCGAGGTAGCTTTGTCCTTCTCCTCTAAGTTGCTCTCTATCGGGGGCACACCTTTAAGTCATCCTCCTGGGTGCACGTCAAAGCCACCCCTCTGTTGGGCGTACCTCTAAGTTGTCCTCCGTGGGCACACCTCTAAGCTGGCCCTCTGCCGGACGCACCTCTAAGTCGGCCCTCTACTGGGCGCATTCATGGAGCTTAAGCCTTCTAATATATCCCTCTCACACTTCCCTCATCGCTCCCGTCATGTTTACCTTTAAAAATGCATTCCTTCGTTTGTTGTAAAAAATTTCTGACTTTAGCATCGGAGTGTTAACGGGGGTAGCCCATTGTTGTCCTCTGACCTCTTGTTTATAATTTATGTTGTACAGGTTCTAAATTATCAGTGACGGAAACCAGACCCGATCCAGATCAACTCGTAGCGGAAGATTAGAAGGATCCCTAATTCGTACAACAATTGACGACCCGAGACACAACAAGAACTAATCAATTTGACTTTCAATTGATGGTTATATATTATATCATCTAATTTTTATACCGAACAAATCATATGGTCATCGGAGATGTAAATCTATCAATGGATTTTTTTACTCAATTGAGCTTTCTTATTCCTTAGTCTAATCTCAACCCATAATTTAAAATATTATGTTATAGTTGAGTATATACCCATAACTGACATGATTTTATAATGATATAATTGTCGTTATAGATGGCTGATAATTTTCTTATAATTTATATTACTATGGTAAAATTTTTCATAAGACATTTAAATAGTAAATACAATAGAAACTTTTACCCCTAAAAATCTCAACATTAATTATATTACAAATATTAAAAAAGAGAAAAGGTTTTAAACTTAAATATCATTAGTTAAATTTAATGTAAATTTTACATGATAACTAGACACATTGTTGCCATCATAATGTTCACATTTAACACTTACATTCAATTTTAATCATTATCCGTTTTATAATCTAGAATAATCTCCTTATTGAGCGCATTTGAAAAAATAAGCTCAAGCTATTGCTGATAAATACTACTCAACTAGAACTTTATTTAAAAACTATTTATCTGATAGGTCCAGTATGAATATGGGCTGACATCAATGAGCCTCAACCGGTTGGCAGGCCCAGCTAGGTGATGGGACCCGAGAGGTTTAGATCACAGCCCACTAGACGCTTCTAACACACGCCCAATCTCCATCCACCCGGATCTCTCCCGAAATGACTACAGACTGGCAACGCGAGAGGTGCCAGCTCTGAAAATGTCAGCTAATGGGAGAGAGGTCAACAATGGCATGCCGCAATGCCCGTCGTCCTACAGCAGTTCAACTAATCCAAACAAAAGTCAACCAGGCTTGTGCCGGCCACGCCTGGTGACGGTCCTCGCAGTACCACAAGACGACAACTGACATCACTAGTCACTACCAGTGCTTAATGGCTAGCAAACCTAGGTATGACACCTGTTGTAAGATCCTACACCAAAAGCCTCATCCACGGAGTTTTCAAATACCTTCACTAACGATGGAGAAAGGGATTTGAGATTTGCGATCCTGCATTCAAATTCACTTGAGGCCCCCTAAAAGCTCTCCCACACTAAACTTCAACAAACAAACGCGAGGAGAAAGGATCATCTCTCTTCCCTCTGTAACCGCCGCTTTAGCACGACGATCTTAATTAGCCACTCATCGCAGTGCATTAAAGGAGCCTGAGCCTCATAGCATATTTGCACCCCTTGCACACTTGTATCTGTGCAATTGCCATCAGTTTACCTTCACGCTTGCATCTTTCCGTTCCGTAGAAGAAATTTCTAACTTAAGCATCAGAGTGCTTACAATGGGAGAACCTCCCGCCATTCTCTGACATCTTATTCGTAGTTTATAGTATGCAAGGCCCAAGTTGAGAGATGTGGAGATCAGACCTGTTCGAGATAGATACGACGTGTAGAATCTGAAGGCTTCCTAATCTGCATGAGAATCTGGACTCAGGGGCACATCATTGGCGCCATCTATAAGAACGATAACAAAGTCTGACCACCTAACATTGCATCTACTTTCCTAGTTAGAAGATGGTCAATACCAGAGCGCAGGCTAGCATGCCAGCGAGGGATACTGTCGCCCATGGAGATGACCTCTCTAGGGGTAACCGTGTCGATGATTAGCCTGAGCCAGACGTGCACAAGCTGGCAGCCAACGTAAGTGACATGAAGCAGATGCTTCAGGTACTATACGCTCAGGCCAGCGCACAATGGATGGGAGCTCGTCCCCTAGGACCCCAAGCATTAACCTCTAGACGAAGGGGAAGTGGGACGAGGACCACAATGGCAAGGACAACCAGGCTAGACAACGTTGGGGGCCAGGCGGCCTGAGGCAGTAGGACGCAGATATCAGTGTGAAGCCTCTCGAGTAGGGGGCGCCGTAAGAAGGCTAGGAGAGGCGTAACTCCCACAACTCTAGCAACAACTGGAGGACCGCGACCAAAGGGGAGGGCTCATGCAGTATGCGGCCACCCCGTGCGAGTAGCTGCCGTGACCTGCATGCCCTCCCAATAGAGCTCAGGAATTTCATCAATGCTAAGAGGAGCGAATCCACTTCTCGAATAGTAGAGAGGGTGGAGAAGATATGGCAGCACGTGTTTATGGGGGAAGTTGGGCAATAGGCACTCAACCTGAGGAGGTCGCCGTTCGCCACGGACATCCGGACGCAGTCACTTCCCCTCCAGTTCAAGATACTAGCACTGGACACGTACGATGGAAGTACGGATCCAGTGGATCACTTGGACACTTTCAGACGCTACTGACCTTCTACTAGGTAAGCAAAACCACCATGTGCCAATGTTTCCTTCTGATGCTCAAAGGGGATGCCAGGCTTTGGTTTCATTGCCTCTCGCCTAACTCCATTTGATCGTTCGATGAGATCGCCAATTGCTTCCTCTGCTAGTTTGTCTCTGGCAGGAGGGAGGAGTGGCAGCCCTGACACCTTGTCCGCCTCTGCAAGAATCTTGAGGAGAGTTTGAAGCGGTTTCTGAAATCCTTCACCGCGAAAGCTCATCGAATCCCACAGTTCTCCGACAAGATAAAGCTGAGCGTCTTTATCATCACGTTGGTAGATGGGGAATTCTTCAAGTACTTAGCGCATCAGGTCCAACCGTGGGGAAGAAGAGAAACAGAGATGGCGGTCGCTCACGGGAACCTCGTAAGTAGCCGCGATTTGAGCCGAGTGTTCAAAGGGAGTTCAAGCCCTTGGTCCTTATGTCTCTAAATGACACCCGTTCAAATATTTTGATACAGATCCATGACGAGAAGTTCCTGAAGTGGCCGAAGGTGCTGAAGAACCTAGAGGCTGAAGACCAGACCAAATATTACAATTTTCACTAGTCTTTGGGACACGCTACTGAAGACTACTGGACCCTACAGAAGGAGATCAAAAACTTGATCTGCCGAGGGCACCTCACGCAATTCCTAAGAAGCCCAGGCAGACCTCGAGGCAACCAAGGATGAGGCCAGAGAGCAACCAAGGAACCGTATCGCCGCCAGCATCATTACCATGGTATTAAGTAGGCTAGCCAAGAGTAGTGGCCAAGATCGACCCATGGCCACATCCAGCAGCAAGAGAGCGAGGGTAGGAGTTAGGATTAATGTTATTAGTTTTAGCGATGATGATATGACTCGTGTAATCTCCCCTCATTCGAACCATTTTATTATATCAGACCTCGTTTCAGATGGTATATTAGGCTATCAGTTGAAATGAGTTTTCATTGATAATGGAAGCTCTCTCAATTTATTGTATCTCAAAATATTTTTCAAACTTGGACTAAGAAAAAGCCAGGTGAGAGAAGCTGAGGGCCCTCTGTATGGCCTGGATAATATATCAGTGCTCCTATAGGGAGAAGTCCAGCTCGAGGTCACAATGGAGACTCACCCATGTACAGCCACATAAGCACTCAAGTTCCTTGTCGTCGACCTGTCATTGGTCTACATCGCAATTATGGGCCGACCATTCCAAGCCATCTTCAGTGCGGTGACATCGATCTCTCACTTGAAGGTGAAATTTTTGACTTCGTACGAAATAGGGGTGGCGCTGGGCGACCAGATGATGGACCGGACATGCTACCTTTCCCAGGTCGCTCCAGCCACCCGTAGCCGATCAGCAGAGGATCTGGACTTTTGCGAAGAGTCCACATTGCAACAGGTCCAATCCGGAGAATCGACAGAGTTGGTCCCCTTGGATCCCAATGAGTTGGAGAAATACATACATGTCGGCATCTCCCTTTCAACACTGATGCCCGCCAACTTGTGAGCTTCCTTAGGCAGAACTCCAACATTTTTGCATGAACTCTT
>JAODPA010068011.1:0-10362 GCA_025585075.1 Nepenthes mirabilis | reverse complement strand
TAACGACTCAACAATAGTATACATAGATAAATAAATATTATTGTTGGGCACCAATATAAGGGCCCATAAAAACAAAGCCCTGGCGAAAGGCCCAGAAGTGCGTCCACAAGCCAAGTAAGCCGCGCGGCCCAAAAGGCCCAAAACGGAGGTCAACATTCCGGAAGGCAATATCGCAGCTTAAGTCCGAGAAGTCCCGCCAGCTCGCAAAGGGAAACGACCGAGAACCCCAGAAATTCCAACAAGCCTCAGGTCAGTCCGAGAAACCGAGAAGGGATTCGATGACCGCTATCCGAGCGGCCAAAAGCGCCAACTAAGCAACTTCGTCGATTCCCAAGGAACCTGTGACCACTGCCAGTCGCCGTCTCAACAGTGGATGCCTAGTCAAATCAAGGCTGATATTCAGACTCTGCGTACCTGACACACTCAGATTCTGTAGCGGCGTCAGCCGCGTGCCACTCTGCGTACGCCATGAATATTAAATACAGCCAGTAGGCCCGGCCATCAGTTGGTCGCCACGTGTCTTCTCCCCAACTGCCTATTTTTCCCTATAAATATCCAACACAAGCTCTTGCCTGGGGGGACCTTCGAAGCCCTCATTTCCCACTCACTCTGAGAGAAAACTTTTCATTTTCGGCTCATCTCGGATACCAAGGAAAGGAGACTTAGAATCCCCACACTTCCCGGTAAGAGAAAGGAAAGAGTGACAAAGACTTAGAATCCCCACACTTCCCGGTAAGAGAAAGGAAAGAGTGACAAAGTTTCCTGAGGAGAGAAACCTCTCACATAAGAAATACCAAACAAGAGACAAGAAAGGAATAAACTCCCTCCCTTATACTTTGTAAAGATTTCAACCCAAATAGTGAAGTATTCATAAAGGCCCCGAGCATCGTGGTTTTTTTCTCCCCTTTCACGAGGAGATTTTTCACGTAAAAATCTGGTCTTAATCTCCTTATCGTACCTAGCATCTCAAACATTTGTGTTGTCTGAAAACCACGGATCCGATTAGGATCCCGAGGATTCAGAACGCAACAATTATATTACTAAAAAATATCTCATAAATATTCAAAATCTATATCATATGATGAGAAATAAAAATAAAAAAAAAATTAAAATTTCATAAGTCAAATTCAAAGATCAACAAGAAAGAGAAGAACGGGAGTAGAAATCACGTAAAATGTTCGTCGGTTCCTGGATGAATTACAATTTTTCCTCTTCTGATATTCCAAGCTTGATCAATCGTCATTCCACCATTTTTGCTCCCTCCGCTGTTCATGAACTCAGAATCAAACACAAAACTATCCTTTCACTTCATCATTTGCCTTCTGGATTTCTGCCTGCATCACTTTCTCAGAAAGTGCACCCGAACCAGCCCCTGTTGAAGGAAATCGAGACTGTTTGAGATCTGCCAAAGGCCCATCAGCGCAAAGGCCCATCAGCACAGCACTTCCCTGGTAAGAAAACGGGGCTTCTATTTAATTCAATTTGACCCTTTTGTGGGCACACTTCGGGCGGCGGGGAGGAAGGATAAGCAGGGAAGGTGGGGAAGGAGGGGCTTCGCTAAAGCACCCATTTCGTCAAAGTCCCTGGATGTTTGCTTGACGTGACCGGGACGGGAGGGTGGTGAAATTCTCATACTCGACCAATGCTCGCATGGTGCGCAAGCGGCATTCACTGTGCCATGGTTCTTTGATCTCCATATGGAATCATCAGAGGAAGTTGCAGGTCACTTTTCCACACGATTGAGAGAGAAATACCAGAGAGAAAAGGAAAAAGAAGAAGGGTTGATCCTGTGATCACACCATTTCCGCTCTGATTAGACTGCAACTTTATTGCTTTGGAGGGAGATTACGTATGATCGAATCATCGAAGATTTGAGCTTTTTTGAACTTTGTTTGCAGCTCTCTGGTGGGGAAACGAAGAGTGTTTCTCTAATGTGTGCTTGATCTACACTTTGATTCGATATTGGCGTTGGATTATAATTGTTCAACCAAAGAGGAGAGGATTGAGTTTTGTTGATTTTCTGTCTACATGGCCTCTGTGATTTCTGGGTTTCTCACAAAAATTTATTCATCACCAGGCTGCAAATAATGAAAGAAAAAGAGGAAAAATGCTTGAGCATGTTCAGACACGTTATATTTGGCTATATCTCTTCAGTGGCGTTCGAAATTGTTCAAATTTTCCAGTTTCGTAACCCTGAGCTCCGTGGCCTGCTACGAGGTTACACAGAATGCATAGCCCCGGTGAACAACTTGAAAGGGATTTGTATCAAAACTGCAACGTTATTATTGAGTTATGGTTACTTCTTTATGGGTACTATAATAAATGAATAGTTATCGAAAAGTCGTGTAATATTCGTACGAGGATTATGGTGTTTGCGTGCGCGACCAGCGCCAGAGTGCCAAACCCAGGGGCGTCTGCGCCTGAGGTGCGTTCGAGCGCCGAATCTAGGAGTGTCCGTGCCTGAGGCATGCCCAACAGGTACTCAAGCGCCAATCCTAATGGCGCCCGTGCCCGAGGCGTACTTGACGGTCGTTCGAGCGCAACTCGCAATATGAAAGCGCACCTAATGCATTTTTAGGGCATTCCAAAATTAATTTTTTACACAAGGAGCGCCACATGAGAGAAACTGATACGAGCTGAGTTCTGTGACCGAGGTGTGCTGCTACATGGGATGCCGAGATGCAAGGAGCCGAGGTTCCAGGAACGAGGAGTTGGACTGTCTCGATGCACTTTGGCTGGATGGCTCTGGTAATTGGTTATCTCACGGGCAGGGAAGATCTGATAGAGGGAGAGAAGAAAAAGAAGTAGGGGAAAGGGAGACAGAGAGGGAGTTGAGAGAGAGAAGAGACAGAGTAAGAAAAAGTAGATTGTATTGCTATCCCTCTCTTGTCCAGTACATGAGCTATATAATTCGGGTGAAACAGAATCAGTAAAAAACAGAATCAGTTTGTAGGCACATGGGGTAGTAAAACAGAATCAGTTTGGGCGCCGAGTTGTAAAACAAATTAAACCAGAAATAGGCTAGTAAACAGAAAATAAGGAAACTATCATTAATCTCGGATATAATCCCGCAATCGCATTGGCGCTTGAGAGACCCGAGTGCTCTTCCGTACTGATGAGGCATCACTGTTAATCAAACCGGTAACATTGCCGTTTCCATAAAAAATGACACTGTCCTCAAGGTTAAATATGGGAAAGTCATGCATGAAATCTGCAGCCGTTTCCCAGGTGGCCTCGGCTGGAGATTGTGCTTGCCATTGGACCAGAAGTTGTGGAATGAAATGGCCATGGATGAGGACTTTCCGGAATCCCAGTAGGTTAACAGGGGATAAGAGAGGATGGGAACCGTAGGCGTCCTGAGGAAGATCCACTGGAGCAGTAGGAGGATCACCTTTGAATTGCTTCAATAATGAAACATGGAAAACATTATGTATCTTGGAGCTGTCGGGCAGTTGAACCTGATAAGCCACCGGCCCAATACGGCCGAGAATACGGAAGGGTCCATAAAACCGTTTAGCCAATTTGTTGGATTGTCGATGCGCCACGGTGGACTGTCGGTAAGGCCGTAGCTTTATGAAGACCCAATCATCGACTTGAAATTCTTTATTGGTACGGTGAGCATCAGCCTTCTGCTTCATGCGCTGCTGAGCCCTTCGCAGATTGGCTCTGAGAGCAATGATGAGGTGAGTCCGGTCAATGAGTAGTTCATCTACTTTTGCCAATGTGGATGTACCCTGCGTGTAGTCTAGCAAGGAGGGAGGTGACCTTTCATAAACCGCCTCAAAGGGGCTCATCTTAATGGAGGAATTCCATGCAATGTTGTAGTTCCATTCAACCCATGGTAGATATCAAACCCAGGAAGAAGGGTTGTCAACAACAAAACAGCATAAGTAGTCTTCTAAATAACGATTCACAACCTCCGTTTGCCCGTCTGATTGCGGGTGATATGCACTGCTGGTGGCCAGATTAGTCCCTTGAAGCTTGAAAAATTCACGCCAGAAGTGGCTCATAAACAAAGGGTCGCGGTCTGTCACCAATTCTACGGGAACACATGTAATCGGCACACTTCTTTAACAAATACTTCAGCAAGGTCTTGGGCTGTAAATTGGGCGCTCAACGGAGAAAAATGAGAGTATTTGAAGAGGCAATCTACCATGACCAGCACCACAGTTTTTTCATGGGAAGGAGGCAAATGAGTTATGAAATCCATGGAAACTGATTCCTAAATTTTACCTGGGATAGGAAAGGGCTGCAGCAAGCCTTGGGGTGCGGTCGTGAAGGGCTTGACTTGCTGGCATATGGAGCAATGCTGGATGAATTCGCGAATGTCTCTGCGCATTTGGGGCCAGTAGAAAATATGGGCAATTCGGGTGAACGTGCGTTGGAAACCTCCATGACCCCCTGTGGGAGAGTTATGATACTCTTGCATAATAAGGTCCTGCAAGGCTGATTCTGGTGGTACCAAAATTTTGGATCGGTAGAAGATGAGTCTATCCTTCACAGAATAATCAATATGGGCACCTGGCTGGTCTTGAATGGAGGAGATAAGGGTGATGGAAGTAGAATTACGCTTGTGAAAGTGTCGTAGGGCCTCCAGCAATGCCAATACTGGACGAGAGGCAACCCGTAGAGCATGATAAGATAGGTCTTGTCGGCGGGAGAGAGCATCTGCAGGTCCATTCTCCTTTCCAGGTCGGTATATGATGTCAAAATCGTAGCCTAATAGCTTGGTGATCCAGCGTTGTTGGTCCGGAGTATGAATAGTTTGTGCTAATAGAGTTTTCAGGGGTTGGTGATCTGTTTGTATAATAAACTTAGACCCCAGAAGATATGTGTGCAATTTTCTAACAGCCTCTACGGTAGCACAAAGTTCCTGGACATAAGTGGAGGAGTTCTGCAGCCGGGAGGAGAGTTGTTTGCTGTAGAATACGATTGGATGTTCTGCTTGCAACAGGATTGCTCCTACGCCGGTGCTGGAGGCATCAGTGTGTATGGTGAAGGGTTGGGTGAAGTCTGGTAGAGCTAAAACCGGCGCAGTGGTAAGGGTAGTCTTGAGAGTTTGGTAAGCTAACTTCGCTGCCGAATTCCAGACAAATGCAGACTTTCGTAACAATTGAGTGAGAGGAGAGGCAATTTGTGCTTAACGGGCCACAAAGCGGCGGTAATAACCAACTAGCCCCAGGAATCCGCGAAGCTGTTTGACATTCACTGGTGTTGGCCATTTTTGTACTGCTTCGATCTTAGGTGGGTCCACGGTTACTCCTTGGTCAGTCACCACATGGCCCAGGTATGCGATGGATGAACACCCAAACTCACATTTGGATGGTTTAGCATAAAAGGCGTTGTCCTGCAGGATTTGTAGGGCCAATTGAAGATGCTGAAGATGATGCTCCCAGGAAGAACTATATATTAGGATGTTATCGAAAAATACTAGGGTGAATTTCCGGAGGACGGGCCTGAATATTGCATTCATTTCCACCTGGAATGTCGAAGGTGCATTAGAAAGACCAAACGACATGACTAGAAATTCGTAGTGGCCTTCATGAGTTCGGAATGCCGTTTTTTGTATATCCTCCTGATTAACCCTCATCTGGTGATAGCCTGCTCGCAAATCCAACTTGGAGAAAAATTTCGCGCCGTGGAGTTCATCCAGCAGTTCGACAGTTGGGAGAGGGAATCGGTCCTTCACTGTGATTGCATTCAGTGCTCAGTAGTCAACACAAAAGCGCCAGCTGCCGTCCTTCTTCTTTACCAGCAGAACAGGTGATGAGAAGGGGCTTGTGCTCGGCTGGATGATTCCTTCTTCTAGCATATCATGGATCAATTTCTCTATTTCGGTTTTCTGGAAGTGAGGGTAGCGGTATGGCCTCACGTTAACTGGGGAGGAATTTGGTTGGAGGGGAATGCAGTGGTCTATTGTACTGTGAGGGGGTAAGCCATGTGGGATGGAGAACACATCAATAAAAGATAGGAGGAGAGATTGTAGAGAGTTGGCCTGTTCCGTAGTAAGTTGTGGAGGGAACTTAAATTTAGGAAAGGCATCTAGTGAGTCGTCGGGCAACACTTCTCCAGAAGTCATCTGCACTGTGAGTTGGAAGTATGTGGCCACTGACTTGGTGACTTCCCCTCTTCGCAATTGGCCTAGTGTCATGGTGGCCATGGTGGCATTCGGGAGTTCATGTAGTGTGATCGAGCGACCCTCATGTTCAAAGCGCATCCACAACACTTTATAGTCGAAAAGCACCGGTCTAATTGTTGCTAACCACTGAACTCCAAACACGATATCAGCACCATATATGGGAAGCAGATAGAGATCGACCCTAAACTTAGATTTGCCCAGGGTAGTCAAGACATTAGTGCACACTCCCTCACAGTGAAGGAAATCACCATTCCCTACTGTGACGTTGAGGTGTTGGGAGGGTTCAATTGGCAGGCCCAAATATTTTGCCATGCGGGTTTGGAAGAAGTTATGGGTGGAACCACTGTCCACCAAAATAACAATAGGATGACTCATGATAAATCCTTGCAACCGCAGAGTGGAGGGGACAAAGTGGCCCTCTAGTGCATGAAGAGAAATAGTAGGGGCCTGATCAGGGGTTGGGCAAAGTGGTTCCACTTCCAGGCTTGGATCTGCTGACAATTCTCCTTCTGCTATGATAGGCTCTGTTGCGGCCGGTGTCGTCATACCTAAATTGTCTTCCTCCACCAATATACATAAAAATTGGGGAGATTTACACCTGTGGCCTGGTGTGAATCGTTCATCACAATTAAAGCACAACCCCTTTTCCCATCTAGTTGCCATCTCTGCTAGTGTGAGTCGTTTGATGGGCAATCGATTGGGTGGATTTGCTGGCGGTAATGTTTTGGGAGAAGGTTGAGGGAAATTGTTTGGGGATTTGGTAGTTGGTGAGCGATGGTGCAGGAAGCGGCTGTTATCCAGTTTCTCTTCTACCAGTTTGGCTATGCCGATGGCCTCTGACAACGTCTGCGGCTTCAACAACAGCAACTCCCGTCGAATGTCATCCCATAACCCAGAGAGGAAGCAGTTCAGAAGATTAGTGGCAGAAAGCCCAGTGGTGCACGTGGAAGTGGCTTCGAATTCCGTCATATACGCCGAAACTGAAGTAGTTTGACGAAGTTTATAAAGAGTGGCTTCATGATTTAAATAAGAAGAAGGACTAAACCGTAATTCGAGATCTCTAGAGAACACATCCAAGGTCGATAGTTGGCGAGTGGTGTGCATCCATTGAAACCACTGAAGGGCAGGTCTAGCCATATAAAAGGCAGCAATGGTCTGTTTTTGATCCGTTGGGGTATAATGATACAGGAAGAATCGCTCCATTTGAAACAACCATCCCACTATATTTTCGCCAGCGAAGAAGGGAACCTCTAATTTAGGCAATCGAATCAGGGAGGAAGTGAAGGCGTCCAAATGGAGGGTTGAAAGGAGGGGTAGGGAAACAGTTTGAGGGATAGAGGTGGGCAAATTCGTGGGAGTTAGGGGGATTGTGGAAGGAGTCGGCAACAAAGGGGGATTAGATGAGGAAAAAGAGTGTCATTCAAGTTTGGTTAGGGATTGACGAATATCACTGAAAGATTGTTAGAACTCACTGAGGGCTTGCTGAATCTGTTCGGTAGTCGTCGATTGGAGGGCGAATCGCTCGGAATGGTGTTGTACGGTTGCGACAACTTCCTTGACTTCCTGTGCAACACCGGCGATGGCGTCTTCTAGAGCCTTGTACCGCGTGGTCATTCCCTCTGTCATTCGTCTCAATGAGAGCACCAAACTGATACGAGCTGAGTTCTGTGACCGAGGTGTGTTGCTACAGGGGATGCCGAGATGCAAGGAGCCGAGGTTCCAGGAACGAGGAGTTGGACTGTCTCGATGCACTTCGACTAGATGGCTCTAGTAATTGGTTATCTCACGGGCAGGAGAGATCTGACAGAGGGAGAGAAGAAGAAGAAGTAGGGGAAAGGGAGACAGAGAGGAAGTCGAGAGAGAGAAGAGAAAGTAAGAAAAAGTAGATTGTATTGCTATCCCTCTCTTGTCTAGTACATGAGCTATATAATTCGGGTGAAAAGAGTCAGTAAAAAACAGAATCAGTTTGTAGGCACATGGGGTAGTAAAACAGAATCAGTTTGGGCGCCAAGTTGTAAAACAAATTAAACCAGAAACAGGCTAGTAAACAGAAAATAAGGAAACTATCATTAATCCCGGATATAATCCCGAAATCGCATAGGCACTTGAGAGACCCGAGTGCTCTTCCGTACTGACGAGGCATCACTGTTAATCAAATCGGTAACAGCAAGAAGAAAAAAAGAGAGACGAGGAAGATGTTCGATATCCGGTTGAGGTTCAATTTGAGTTTTATTTTTCGCCAAGGTCGAGTACGTTATTCTAGAATAAATTCTAAAGCGTATTTTCATTTGGTTACTCTTATTTCTCTTTATATTTTTCTTGTGGATTATTGGGCGTGTTGAGGGGTTGTAATCAACCATTCTTCACTCAAAATTGTAGTGGAGGGATTTCAGAAGGGGTTATTTGTAATTGGCACTTTTATAGTAGATTTGTTTAGAATTTATCTCGTGATTTTTTTCTCAATTGAAAAAAATTTTTCACGTTACTATTCGGATCAAATTTCAATAGTTATTCTATCCCCAAATTCTAAGAACCCTAATTGGAAGGGGGACAGCAAAACTGTTGGGGTTTAATCAGAATATATTCAACCCGGTATAGCGAGACAAACCATCAACGTCAAATGCCAACTATTAAACTTGTGAGTATAAGAAATATAATAATGTATAATATTTTAAAATGAAAAAAATTTTTTCAATTAAGAAAAAATCATTGGATAAACTCCAAACAATTTCACAATAATGTCGGTTACAAATAACCCATTCGAAATCCTTTCACTATAATCCTGAATGAAGAATGGTTGATTACAAACCTCTCAACACACCTAATAACTTACAAGAGAAAGTATAATGAAAAATAAGAGCAACCAAATGAAATATATTCTAGAAATTCACTCTAGAATAATGTACCCGACTTTGGCAAAAGACGAAATTCAAATTAAATCTTAATTAGATGTCGAACATCTTCCTTTTCTTTCTCTCTGTGCAGCGCTCCTTGTGTGAAAAAATAATTTCGGATGCCCTAAAATCGTATCAAGCATAATTTTATATGAGAAATGGTGCTTGAGTGTCCATTAAACGCGCATTGCACACGACCCCACTGTAATTGGCGTACGAAAGGGCGCACATAAAGTGCTCCCAATCTGGCCAACACACACATGTGCATCTCTTGGGCGCCCTCAAGCACCCCTAATATGGAATTGGCGCATATGCATGAATTAGGCGATTGTTGTGAGCCATTCTGCTGGTATTCGACCAATTCTCTGTTGACCCATGCACGAACATCGCGTATTCTCTCGATGACTATCCATTTGTTGTAATATCCATGGGGAATTAACCAAGAGAAAACCCAACAAAAACAATCCCAATTTGGCCTGCCAATTCTCTAAAATTTACAAAGTATAAGATTATTTATTGGCCTTTTGAGTCAGTTCTTTCACATTGTGTCAAAAGTAGTTACCCCAATCTTAAGCTTTTGAATCAGTAGTTCTTGGATCACAATCACTTGCGAGGCCAACCAAAATTACTGTTCTCCATTCTTCAGATCAAGCTCAAAGTCATCAATCATTCAAACCAAACGCAAGTCTGAATGCCATTCCAATCTAAAATTTACGGGCTCAAAACCATCGGATTTGGAGTTTGATTAATTCCAAACGAAGAAAACTGAACTAATCCCAAATACAAACGAAATTCTTCAAAAAGGAAAAAAAAAAAAAAAAGAAGCAACAGCAAGAACTAAATTGAGAGAAGCAGGAAGTAACCTAGCCAGTGTAGATGTGAACTCCGATAGCTATGAGGAAGATAGTGATGAGGCCAAAGTAAATGATGGTGTGAACGACGATGGAGGCACCGCTCGTCTGCATATTCCCGAACTCCGCCACTCTGTTCCTCGCAGGTATCTGAAACAGCAGCCCCGGCTGCAGCAGCACGAACAGCACCACCGCTATCACCACCGGCCCCCAATCCGCCATTTTCACCACTTTCAGATTCTCGCCTTCTTCAAATTACAATTTGCAAAACGCTAACCGGTAAGAAAGAGAAGCTTCACCGACTGCTAGTCAACAAACGGCATGATGATCCACGAGTCCCTCACGCGCTCCTTCACCGAGTATTCCAGAAAATACTCGTTTCCTTCACTGCGAGACTGCGACAAGTGTAGGGAATCTCGCCATCCTGCAATTTGTCTTCTCGGGTTTTCGAGGCGACGTATTATTTTAATATATAATA
>JAODPA010068009.1:0-10364 GCA_025585075.1 Nepenthes mirabilis | reverse complement strand
GGTTTCGGGAAGAAAAGAGAGGAGATGGAGAGAGGGAGAAGAGAGAGAGGAGAGATTAAGGGTTTTGGGTTGAATCCGATTTGGAGCTAATTGGAGAAGTGATAGGTCAGATCGGGGTAAGTGCACTTATACACATTTTGTTTTCTCTTTTTAATTTTTATTCTATCCTTATCGTATATTATTATCCCGATACCGGGCCCATACCCATATTTTGTGAAACCCATGATTTAGGCACGGGAATTTATCATTTTATTATTCGATTCATCGTTTTCGTATGGTTTTATGCATCCCGAAACCCTAACCTCGCGCCTGAATGCCTAACCCTCCGATTTTTGGATCTTTTGCCTAAATTTGCTCCAAAATATCATTACACATACCTTATATATGTTAATTTATCGATTGGATATATGATTTGATAGTTTTATGTGAAATTTCGTTCGCCGAAATCCTAACCCGTACCCGGACCACGTTTAACCAATTATTTTGAGTTTTATGCATGATTTGGTTTTAGATAATGAAAACTCATGTCTTGAATAAGGTTATTTACCGATTGGGTGCACAATTTTTCAAGTTTTGTCTAGTTTGTACATACGGGACCCTAAACTCACACCTAACACTATTCACTTGAATTAATTGAGATTTTTGCATGATTCCATTTTGTTTAATTGGTATTTAAATATATATAATTATATATATTTAATTGTATATTTTGAAAATATTATTGTGAACAGTTCGTAAAAGAATTATCGTCTGGAAACTCCAAAGTTACGTTTGGCCCGATATGCTAAGGATTTTCTAATTGTTCTAAAGTATCATGTTAAATTATACAAATGTTTAAAGTCACGTGAAGATTTAAACCCACAAGAAATGATTTCCATATCTGTATATAATAATTATATAAGATATGCAAAGTATAAGAAGGGAATGCTACAATGTGATATGTTTATGATCCGTTCTCTCGGAGTGAGAACTTTGTATAAAAAATTTAGTGGATTTTCCCTTAAAGAATAAAAAATTATAAAACTTAGATCACAGATTTATATTTTAGAATGTAGTATCCCCTAGCATGTCATAAATATTTCGGTAAAAATTCAAAGATTATCCTGACTATATATTATAGCAAGTGATATTTCTTGGCATGCTTTAATATATTACTGTGGAAGAACGAATAATCTCTGGGCCACAAGGAACATGGTGGCATATATAATATTGCCCCGTATATCGAGTTATAGGTATTTCGCTCACCACGGGATATAGAACGGCGTGGGTAGTGCCTCAAATTGTCTGAAAGTATACACATTCATTTTCTCATTCTCCCGCACCATTTGTTAATAAAGCCTACTGACCCTGATCCGCAAAAATAAAGAAATTTATGCATGTTATAGAACTCTAAGAGAAAAAAAGATAAAATATGAAAATTTATTTATATTCCGAAAATGAATTTGTTCACATTTCATGTTATGCATCATATATCAGGCTCCTATTCCCTTTCCCGTTTTGTTTTAAATATATTATATATTATCCTTGAATATATTACATTTGTTGAGCATTTGGCTCACTCTTTCTGTTTCTATTCCTTCAGATGAGTACAAGCTTATACCCAACAAGATGGAGTAGATGCTAGGAGTGGGCTAGGCACGTGGGTCCTTGGAGATCCCTTATGGATTGTGTTCAATAGTTTTGATTTCATATTTTGGAGGGTTTGTATAATTTTGATGGGTAGTGTGTTGTATATTGTATGTATATGGACAATAATCTGATATAGTACTTGCATTGTATGCATGGATGATAGTATGTGCTTATGTAGGATTATGACTGTTTATTTCAGGTACCTAACGGTATCTTTCTTTGTCCGATGTTGTGTCCGAATAAATAACGTTGGAGCCACGCTCCAATGTGGCATATGGGTCTTATGTTGTTTAGATCGTGTTTGTCTAGATATTAGAAGTTTATCTTGATGGATTTCTTGTGTTGTACAGGTATTTGTATAGTCTAACGTCCGTATTACAAATAGAACCTTGTCGGTTTCCGGTTTGGATATGGTACATCATACATTTAACACATAAATATTTTAAAACCTAAGCTTAGACGGGTATTTGAATGAGAATACTCGGAAGGAACGGTAAGAAACGTGCAACAAGAGAGAAAATCATATGGATGTACTTGCCTTGACCCGATTTATAAGTTCCTCAATTAGCACCAACCTGAAAACAGACCCAAGAGCCTCGATCTCCTCTTCTCTCTATCTTTTCCACCATGCTCTTTGTGACAGGTCGTATTTTTCTACCGAAAATTCAGCAGAATTTCGTTTGTAACACGGATATCCGCCAATCTAAAAACCTGTATAATCTTCTGTACAAAATATAATACATCCAATAATCCCAGTATCCAACATCAAACAACAAGAACACACAAAATCATAACCCCTCACGGGATCCAATTACCACATATAATCTGTGGCTCCAACGCTGTATATCTCACACAATATTGGCTAAAGAGAAATTCCACTTGGTACCTGTTACAAACCACAAATAACCTCAAAAAGTATTAATAAATCCAATACAGTAGAAACTAAATTATCTAATCATCAGTTATATGTACAGTATATATTAAGATTCCTAAAAAAATATAAATATATACAACTTTTTCATGACATAAATAAAACTATAAGTAATAAGTCTTCGATATGATCTTTCAATCCAAAGCCTAGTCCACTTTGAAACTTTACGCTATCCTATCGGGTATAATAGACCTGTACTAAATTGGAGATAATGAGAAATAAGAGTGAGCCAAAACTCAGCAAGTGCAACGTTATTAAAAATAATAATAATATATAGGCAAAATAAAGCAAAAGAGGAATTTACGAGTATGATAAGGATGCATAACATAAGACGTGGTTAATTATGCCTTTGGAACACATTTTATCATTCTTCTCTTTGAGATATCAATTATGCATGATTACTTATATTTGTGAATCAGGGCCAATAAACCTTACTAGCTAAAGGTGCGGGAGAACAAGGAGAGGAATGTGTTATTCTTCACATTCTAAAGTATCGTCTACATTTTAGGCCTACAACTGCTTGACCATTGACTATATTTAAGATCTGTAACTACTTAACCATCACATGTTTCCTGTAAACAGGCCGAACACCACGTGATATAATGGTATACCTATCACTTGGTTATGCATGGCCAAGAAAATGCTACCCAACCTCCTACAGTCCAGAGGTAGTTATCGTTCTTCCACAATAATATTCTAAGGCTTGCCACGAGTATTGTCCGTTATAATACGCGGCCAGAATAATTCTTGATAATCATTGAGTCTCTATTATAACACTAATGGCGGGCCAAAGGATCTTACCCTTCATAATATAAATCTGTGATCCTAATTTTATGATTTATTATTCATTTGAGGGAAGGTCCACCACAATTCGATTCACAATATCTCCTTTCGGGAGAATAATTTGATCACATAACACATTGTAGATATGTTGTTATTATCTTTCCTTCGAACTTAAACCTTTTCATAAGTTAATTGGATGCATGGTCATCGTAATTTATAGGAAAGATTAGGATTTCTTACCATCATTAGTCAATTATCGCTTTGGGGGCCTCCAGAACATATTTCCTTCACAACGGAATACAAAAATATTTTTTTGGGGCTTACAATTGGATATATATAATTAGACATAACTTACATAACAATTAATTACAATGGAATTATTCAAAATTCCCAATTGTCCTCGGGTAAACAGTAACATGATCATTTTAGAGCGTTCGAACGTTGCAAACGAGTAAATACTTGTGAAATTAGACACCCAACCGAGATATATGTATAATTAGGACACGATAATTCATAATTTGGGGTCATTTAAACATATAATCGAAGGGGAATGAGAGAATCCCTAGTTGGGCACGAGTCTAGGGTTTCGCAAATGGGTTTTCACATAAAACTCTCAAATTAGATATCCAATCAGCAAATTAACTCATATAGGATATGGGTAATGATATTCTAGTCTTAATTTATACAAAAGTCCCAAAAATCTGGGAAAACTACCTGGGCACGGGGTTAGGGTTTGAATGTGAAAATCAGTAAATTTCTACAAATTTAGACATAGAATTCATATATATACATAATTAAGCTATAGGTACTACTTATACATATATGGGTCGGGTATCGGGATAATAATAATACCCGAAGAAAATCAAATAAAAATAAAAAAGAATGGAAGAGAAAGGTATGGATGCACTTGCATCGACCCGCTTTACGATTTGTCCAACTGGTTGAATTGGTAGCTGTATTAGCCTGAGTGTCTTATTGTGATGTTGAAGTGTCAACCCGTAAAATTGGACCCAAAATAACCGCTGAATTGGGTTTCAAATCAGCAACAAAATCGGCCCTAGCATCCATGTTGATACTGAACTCTGTAGCCTAGGAAATTAGACTGAAACGAGCCTTAAACCGGTTAAACCAGCAGCCAAACTAGCTAAATCATCATGTACTAAAATTGAACTGTTCACTTGTGAACCGGTTGCCAAAGATACCATGAAATGGCCATTGAACCAAGCCCCTAAATAGTAACCACCCAACGAGGGTCCCTTGTCATTGCTTCCTACCGCATCCGAAATCTAATTTTTTTACATACATTAGTTCTAATCTTGATTATATTAGCCTAATTATTCCTAATTACGATATTTAAAAATTGGTACCTTATATCATAAATAACTAATGCTTAAGATGAGAGACACACTCCTCCATGGCTTTAAACTTCTCCATCTCAACATGGCTGTTAGACAGGCAGTCGACAGTAGAGACAAGACGATGTGCCAATTCTTAAAACTATAAAAGAAGAACAAGTTAAAAATCATGAAAAAAAAAAAGAAACGAACTCAAGAGATACTTTGTCAGTACCTCAAAGAAGGATGAGCTCCCCACGACAGCGTCACTCGTAGGGACTTCTAAAACTTTTGGACTTCTCATTCCAAAGGCTCTACGCCACCTCAATCGTCTCAATGTCTCCTTCGGTCAACATTTCCCCTTGGATGTAATGACCCGAACTTTTGAGATATGATAATTAGGAAAAAGATGGGCTCTGTGGGGGTTTTGGTTCCCAAAATATGATAAAAGGTTAGTAATTAACTTAAAATGGGCGAATTAAGGTCAAGGGGTATGGGAGGAATCGAATCGAAAAGCCCAAAGATTCGAAATTGGTAAATCGGAAACCGAAGTTATGAACCGAGAAACGTTAATTTGTAAATAAAATTTCGGGCTTTAAATTATGATAATCATGGCCTATTAATGTTATATAATTAAAATTAGGGTCTAAGGATGTGAGGAACTCGGTTAGAAGGGTCGACACGGGTCCCGAATGGCAAAAACGCAACGTTTTCGTGCTGCAGGCTTGATGTGTGCCTGATGAGCACCTGACTAGTGCCCGATCAGCACTAGAGTGCCGGTCAGGCACCATTTTACGAATGTGGTGCTCGAAACTCGCCTAAGGAAAGTTGGGAGGGAGGGAGGTTACGAGAAGTGCGCCCGAGGACTGCTCGATCGCTATCTGGGCGCACATTTGAAAACGCAACGCTTGAACGGTGCTTGACAAGCGCCCGAGGCACTACCCTGTCTATGAGGGAGCACTCGAGGAGAACTCGAGCACCGCTTGAGCGCCCCGACTGCATGTAAAAAGGCCGCACGTGCTTCTTCAACCGTATTTTGGCTTCCCACGATAGAGAAGAAGGAAAGGGAAAGAGGAGAAGAGGAATCTGTGCGTTCCACTCCGATCCGAGTAAAAATAACGGTAAATCAAGCTCAGACAAGTATACTCCGGACGTTATTTACCGTTTTTACAGAGTTTTAATACCTCTAATATTGTATTTATGCTCTAAATCCATATTTCTCCATGTCCTACATAAATACTGCCTATTTCTGTAAATAAATCAAATAGATTTCTTACTTACATATATATACTGCAACATATAGCATCGATTTCATGAAACTGCATGGATTTGGTATCCGTTTATCGTCCGGAATGTTTTACCGAAACCCTAGGTACGAAAATGAAGGGTTTTAATAATTTTTACCCGTAATTTCTGTTATATAAAAGTTAACCTGTATTGAAATAAAGCTCCTGATGTATTCTGTATTTGAAAGTTTTATACGAACTTATACGGATAAATTATTGTAAACTCCTAGAGATAAACTGCAGGGTTTTTAAATTGTTTATGTATCTTCTGAAGCTAAATTAAGAGATTATAAACTATTATGATATATTCTAAAATGAATATAATGGGTTTTAAACTGTTACTGTTTATCCTAAAATTGATTGGAGAGTTATTGTAAAATTCTAACTGATTTCTGAACTGAAAAAGGGTTTTCAATTAAAAAAATAAGAAGAAAACTGTTTCTGATACTATTAATTTGGACGCAAGACTGATATACGGTCATGTGAGGTTCTTTAGCATGCCTTAAAACATTACGGTGGTAATCGGGGATAACTTCGTTCTTGGAGTTATACCTGATCCGCCCTTCCTCGGGGAGTTAATTAATGAGGGCAATATATAGATCCTGGAGGATGATAATCCTTCGTTCCTGGAGGAAATAATAATCCTTCGTTGGCTTTGAGTTGTGTACCGTAGAATACAATTAGTTCCTGTACTGCACTGATACTAGTCCTGGATTGTTTGTTATAAATACAATCTATCCCCGATTATTCGCCCCCTCATCTAGTAGGGTACGTTAATTGGGTTCTTAGGATATTAAACTGGAGTTTTCTGAAGAAATAAATGGGATTTGAAACCATTTTATGAAACTGCTGCCTGTTTAAATAGAATCATACTTTGCTCCTGTTTCTATGAACTGCTTCTATTCTTCTGATATGATTTTAATGTGTTTTTCTGTCCTAACATGACTTCTGTTTTCTCGAGACCTTTTTATATGGAAATCTGGCTTTCCTTATGATTATCGTACATGTTTCTACACACCTATATTTATGACCTGAAAATGCTTCTGTAATCACTGTCTTATTACATTCATGCCTTGTATGCAATTGTAATTGCCTTACTATATTATGTTATGCATGTGAATATTATGTTCTACATGTTTTAGTACCTTGTTGGATTTTGACTCACTGCTTACTGTTTTTTCCCCTCCAGATAAGAATATGGTGAATATACTGGACGATCAAGCAATTAGAGTTTAGCAAGGAAAGTTCTGAAACCCTGGTAAAGCCTTGAAGGTAACCTTGGAGTAATATTTTGGGAGATTTTGATAGTTCTGCATGTGCCATAAAGTTTTGTAATGGAAATTATGTGTAAGTAATTGTAACTTATTCTATGGATTGTTAAAACCGTATTTATGCTTCCATAGGTTTCCGTTAAGGTTATAGATGCTTTCTCTATATGTTTTTCTTGTCTCTGTACAGGTCCTAAATGGTATTTCTTGTCTGAATTCTGGTATAGTTGATAGGATTGTTAAATTAAGGCCATAGATGGCTCTTGTGATCCTATAAATGCGTGTTGTAGGAAAACTGTGGTATTATTGATGGTTGTTTCTTGTACTGATTCTGCTTTTGTATTATGGTCAAGATTTTGAGGTCTAGATATCATGTATGCTTTATACTAATGTAACTAAGCAGGTTGTATATTTGGGTTTTCGTCTAATTTTAAATAGAACTTTATCGAAATTTCTGTACAATTTAAAGGATTTAAATTGATGGATCCTATTTTGTATATGTCTGATGGAGGGTCCTATAAGGTTTAAGATCTATTCCGTCACATCGAACCTCTAGCATTGGTGCTTAAAGAAAGTTAGGCACTTTGGCTACTTCCTCGGGCACAACTTCCTCCTTGACTTCAAACACAGGGGCCTCTAGGTATGGCATGTTGGCAATCTCAACTTTTCTCTCTGCCTAGTCCTCATTTTTCGTCTCGAGTACTGGGGGCTTGGAAGAGGGTCCCTCAGCAACTTCAGCAACAAGTTCTTAGATGGCCACCTTTGGGATACTAGCCTCCAGAGCCTCGACTTGAAGTACTTCTTTAGCCTCCCCAGACTTAGTCTCCACTATCCAGGAGGCCCCTCGGCAAAATCAATAGGAAGATCAGAAAGGGGCTCCTCAAACATAGATGGTTGGATGGCCGACTCCCGATATAAAGTAAGTGTTGGCATTGGAATAGGCTTATCCTTTGTACCAACCTCCGGATCACCCATAGCCAAAGTAATAGGCTCCGAGGGCTCACGACTCTTGTCAAATTCACTGGCCCTAGTTGTTTGGGCCGATGAGAAAGGAAATGGGTCCATCCTCTCCGATGGCCACTTTGTTCTTACTAACTGGCCGATGGTGGCCTAGTCATCGTCGAAAGAGGAGGACCCGAGCAAGGCTTCCTAATTCTTGGGCGCCTTATTAGAAGGCTCACTTATGTGAAGTGGCCTCTACTTTCTCTTCAACTTCCTTTTGGGGGTCGACGGTGTAGGAGGTGCATCCAACCCCTCCAAAAGGGGTTCCCATTTTGCTTGTGTCAGAGATTCAGCTAGCAACCATCAGCTCTTCTTATTTTTGTTAAAGAAGCCTGCCATTTTCTTAATGAGATCTATCAACTCCTTCACCGACTTCTTCTCATGCTCAAGTATCTCCGTACAAAAAGATATCGTAACTCAACCCCATTCATTGGAAAACCCCCATTTAGAGGGCATTGCCAAAAAGAAAAAAACGATCCTTCTATCTTTTTGTTGAGTTAGGGTTTTCCTCGCTCAATACAAAATCAGGACAGGGAGAGATTAAAACCAATTTGCTCCATGGTGGAAATGGAAGATTACCTTAACGGCCTTGGTGTCTAACATCAAGCCATGGATGCATGCAAATGCGCATATAGAAACCAGATAACAAATGGTGTTGAGTTATAACCTTGCAATCGGAATGTAAAGAGCCACCATGATCCTATATAACCCCGACACCAATTGGAAGCAGAGTCCTCCTTTCAGGTGAGTCTCATACACTGTAATTTAATCCTCTAGTGGAGAGTAAGCTCTGCCACCAACACAAGGTAGGAGATACACTAAAGAGCTCAAAATGTTGTATTGAGCATGAAGATAATCGATATCGATCGGCGTAAGAATCGACTGGGTGCTATTGAAGAAGGTTAAGAAATCTTGAGAGAAGGAAGAAGACGAAGGAGTGCAAAGATGAAGAAAATTCGAAGAGAATAAAGAGTGATAGGCTTTCAGAGGTAATGCGGGAATGACGAGTTCAAACAATTTCCGGCAAAGCCATTTGGGGTTAAAACGACACCGTAGAAAAGAAATTCAAAAGATGCACCTTATCATGGCCACAATATTTGTCAGCACCCTACAGGCCATCAATCACTCGAAGCCAATAATGATGATTGGTATGATTTTGAGACGACACGGGACTCAAAGAGGCACGCATTTAATATTACTGTTGGCGGCATAAATTAAGCCTGTTGGATTGGGACTCCTCATCCGAACGGCTGGTAAAGCCCATTGGACTAATAGTCCTCATCCAACTAGCAAGTGAAGTCCTTTGAACTAGAAGTATGAGTTCGAACAGCTCACTATTCCTCGGTTATCATACCAGGAGGTTGAATTTCAAGCCTCTCGGTATTGGGGGTCAGTGATGGGTATTGTTATCTCCAATCCAAGAGAAAGGTCTGTCAAGGAATCGGCCTATAATTGAGTAATGACCTAGTCGATCCATATGGCCCGAAATGGACGGATAAGTCCGTCGGGCCAATTAGGACAGCCTACTTCCTGTGCAAGCAGCTTCTCTAACCGATTGAAACAAATAACTTTTCTCTCTCATCTGGATAGCACAATGCACTTGATTGTCAATTAAGAACCATTGGCCGAACAGTACCCTCTTATCCATTTAGGCGACTCCATAGGTGGTTGGTAGGAGAGATCAACCGCCCCTCAATTCTATATATATATCTCATTCCCAACAGGATAATGGGATGGATAGACAAAAACAAAAGAGGATAATCAAGTAATAATTCTAAGACACTTTATTTAAAACATATCTCTCTCTTCTTAAAATGCTTTCCATCAAATGCACATCTCTAAGAACTTTTTACATAAATATTATCACTCTTATTTTGCATTATCTTTTACTCTTTTAATAAAGAAAGATAACTAATTTGAGTGTCAGAGAATAAACCAGATAGTAAGTCCCATCAATCATTTGACTTTTTATTTATTGTGTTGCACAGAATCTAAATTTAAATTATACGGAGACTGGACCTACTTTAAATCTATCGAACCAAGTAAACTGATTATTAGCTTTCTAATTTGTATTGAAAACCGGATCTGAGGACTCATCAGTTTTCAAATTCTAAAATGATATTTGTTTTGT
>JAODPA010068008.1:0-10365 GCA_025585075.1 Nepenthes mirabilis | reverse complement strand
AACACCGTCGCTCAAATTCAGATTCTTAATTATGATCATAATTAATTTTTTTATTATAAATTAAGTGACAATCGAGTTCACATAATAAAATTTTTAAAAGGTAAGTGAGAATTTATTTTATTTTTGATATCTTTTTTTGTATTGTATAAATAATGGGTGGTAATTTATTTAATGAATGATTTATTAAAATGATGGGAATTTTTACTTAGAAAAGAGAAAAACAATGCCAGCGAAGGAGAAGAAAAAGAAAAAGAAAAAGGAAAAGAAGGATATTTTGAGGCTATGCGACGTGCAGCCCCTTTAATAGAGTCCCTTTTTGTCATTTTCATATCATGCTTTGGCCAGTGGTGTTACTTTTTCTTCGCTAGATTTTATGTTTTTCAGTAATTTAATAAAAAGAACAAAAATGGCTATGCATGCAGCCCCTTTAACTTTTTGCACAATAACACAACTTGGTGCTGATTTTATTACTGCAAGTTTTTTTTTATATATTTTTTCTTTAAAAAATAAAAAATAGCCATAGACAGTCTAATACTGTTCTAATTTTTCGTAATAGATAAATATAAATAACAATGTTAACCAGATAAATCAAGCCTATACAGATCAATTTGGTTATTTAAATTAGTTTTTGACATCCCGTATCATATTCGGCCCTAATTTTAACTAATTTTAATTTGTATGTAGTGCAACTGTGAGATAAAAAAAATGATAACCTGCTATAAATGCGTGTATATTTATATCAATTTGAGCGATCAGCACAATTATCACTGATACTATTAAAAAAACAAGCGTCAATCGATGAAATGAATGAGTGAATATAACTTAGAGAAATTCAAAGTGAGTGCCATGAATTAAAGCTAACAACTAAAGAAGATCAATATAAGAAGACAACTCGAACTCTTCATGAGTAGGGTTTTAAGAAGGATTTTATTATTATTGAATTTATTATTTATTTTTATATCTAAAAATCATCATCATTGAGTAATACAGTGAAAACATACTGCAAGGCTGATGTGCCAGACTACTATATAAAGGAATACTACTGATCTACACTAGCTGGTTTTCAACCAATAGACAAGCTTAACCCCCAACCCCAAATCAAGTCACCGTCATGGTGGCGCTGCAGAAATTAGGCTTAGCTAGCAGTATCAACAATCATCATTTTTCCCAGTTTTCCTCATCCTCAGCTCTCTCGTCACTGCGCTCTGCTAAAAATTCCTACGAATTCAAAGTTAAACCATTTCTTTAAATGCATTCCCTCTCCTCTTCCCCCTTCCTCTCTGCATCGTCTTTCTGTCTCAGTGTTACAGTGAATTAAATGGATCTGCTGCCGCTCCGCCTCTCACGTCCCATCTTTATCATCTGCATCACCTTTAATTGCCTTGAACTTCTTTCGCCTTTACTCTACCCGCCCATCATTAACCCACTAATGATAATTCGCTAAATTCGGGATCCCAATTTTTTTGAAAAAAAAGCACAATAGACAAAAGGAAAGACATTTCCCTTCTTTCTCTTCTTCTCTCTGTAGATCCCATACGATTCTCATGCTATTGTTCTACTCTCTTAACTTTCAAAACTTTTACCTGAAGAACGACACTGTTTCGGAGCTCAATGTGGTTCATGATTCACACACGGACTTCTAATTTTTCTGGGTTTTGTTTTTCTTGATTTGGGTGTTTTTGGAATGATTTTGTTGTTGTCAGAAAATGAATCCGTTGTGCTGCATTGCTCCGGTGTCGATCGCTCGTGACAAAAGCAGTACTAATGTGATCGCGAAATCGACGGAACATTGTGAGCTAAGGCTTGAGGGCGGTGCAGTTAAGAATGCGAATTTGAACTCGAGGCACAGCTACTCAGCTCAGGTATCCTCGATTAGTGGTGTCTCTGCTTTGGATCAGCTGAGCCAAGTCGTTTCGCACCACGAAGCCGAGGATGTGTTGATTGACAGTAGGGACTCGAAGTCGTATAGTTCGAATGGCGGTACGGTGGCGGGGATTTTGTACAAGTGGGTGAATTATGGCAAGGGATGGCGGTGGAGATGGTTTGTACTTGAAGATGGAATGCTTTCTTATTATAAAGTACACGGGCCTGATAAGATTTCGATGAGTCCCGGGAGAGAGAAGGGTGTGAAGGTGATTGGAGAAGATTCTGTTAAGCATATGAGGAAGAATAGTTGGGGAAATAATAGCCGGTTGAGCGAGTCTACTAAGCAATGGAAGCCCTTTGGAGAAGTTCATCTGAAGGTCTGATTTCTACTATTTTGGTTCTGTTAATATAATTGTACGAGAGTGATTTCTTCTTTTTTCAATGTTATATTGATAGAATAGTATGGCCAGTGGCTGACTTACATCAATTATCGTTCTGGGTCTCGAAGGAATTTGATGGACTCTACATTCTTTATTTCCAGCTAAACTTTCGTTTATGCACTAGGATGATTACAAGGTACTTCATCACATTGATCAATGTGTTAGCTTAAGGATTTGGGAACGGACCTGAGTATGGAGTATGATAGAGCTCTTTGTGTTTTTATTATGTAATGCCTCTTAAACCAGAAAAGTTTTCTTCAGTCAATTGTTGCTTTCAATTTCAGTTCAGAAGCTGGAAATTATTTCCTTTGTGTATCAGTTTGTGCAAGAAAAACAAACTGATCCAAAATGCAAGTTGGTTTTGATAACAGCGATCAAGTTATCTTTATACTGTGGAGCATCCTGTGTTCATTTAGCTATGCTTGTAAAAGCAGGCTTTCTGAAATGCTACTTATTTCACTGGCTTATGCAATCGCTCATTTCTTTATGTGGAGCATCTTCTGATTTGAAGACAAACTCTGTTGTGTTTAGATGGCTTCGGTCGATGAGTTAAATTACTTTTCAACTTCTCCAAAACCATGTTATGTCCCAAAACTGAACTTTTTTTTTATATCCAAACTTACTAAGATCCGACAAAAAATCCCAAAGCCAGGTTGGACGTGAACAAACTAACCCCAAAGTAGTGAAACACCACAAATCATAGTGGACACAAGGTCTAACCGAACTAATCCTATTTGGTCTTGAAACAATAATAAAACCTACTCAAACCCAATTAAACTTCTAAGGAAAAGCGTTGGATAAATATTCAACGGCCACAATATCAGACATATAATAATTTGTTGAAAATGTTGTATCAAAATTCATTAATATCAGTTCAATTGCAAAATTTTTTTATGATTTTTTTGGGTGAAGAAAAAAAATACATATTCATTACTAATTTAATATAAAATAGTATTATTCATCGGTTAGAAAAATAATAAATTGTGATTTTAGTAAATATGTCTCTAGCATATAGTGTCTTCATTCCAAGAAAAATAGTCGCAACGTATCCACGTCATGCACATGTCCTGTGTTGTGTCAATTCTTCTTAGCTTTATATCAGAGTATGTTTGTCTTTCTAACAAGCCAAATAACGGTGATGTACGTGGTTATCGGTCAGACAAAAAGGTTGCCTTTGGAGTTGTGGAGCTGTTATAAGGACTGGCTGCTTGTAAATTGTTTTTGCTTATAAATCATGGCCTTCATCATTCTTCTTATTATGCTTCAAAGGATTTCTGAGATTTGTATGATATGGATTGTAGGTTTCATCTGTCCGCGCAAGCAAGTCAGATGACAAGAGGCTGAGCATTTTCACTGGAACAAAGACTCTTCATTTGCGGTGCCTTTGTAAAGAGGATAGAACAGCGTGGATAGAGGCATTGCTGGCTGCAAAAGACCCTTTTCCTAGAGTATTGACGAGCAATGATTTTGTTTTTCCTGAAGATATTCCCGTTTCCACGGAGAAGCTGCGATTAAGGTTGTTGCAGGAAGGCATTGATGAGGCAGTAATTGAAGACTGCGAGAGTATTATGCTCTCCGAAGTCTCCAGTCTGCGAAATCACTTGAGGGCTCTTCAACAAAAGCATGGTGTACTATTAGATACTTTGCGACAGTTAGAGGTAGTCTTTCTTGCTCTGCCAGAAGAAGGCAATAACATGCATGAAAAATTGCAGTTCGACATTTTTTGTGTATTTGCCGCTCTATGAATCCTAATTAATTGGGCACCACTGGTGAATTCCTTGGATTGTATGCTTGTTATATTAGAATTGCTCAATATAATATAACATATATTTAATAATTTATCGAAATTATCAAAGGTTATGATCCTGTTATTATATTTCATTAGAGAAGTCGTTTCCTTTAATAGGCCCAATCTTTGATGGAAAAAGGGTATTTATGTAATTATGAGATTGGTCCTATTCCTATATTATAAATAACAAAATTACCTATGATTGATTGAGAATATTAAGTGGCAATTATTCTGAATTTTGTGGATAGTTATCAATTTTGAAATGGAGCTTGCTTTGTTAACTTGCATCTCTTTGATTTTTAAAAGACTTTCAGAAAAAAACAGAAAATGAGACACTTCTCACAAATCTTGTAACTCTCATGATGGAAGAGTAAAAAAGGTGAAGGGAAAAAAATCGATTCCAGTTTTTCGAGAAAGGAACTTTATGCATAGATTTTGATATATTATGAATATTTATTTTCGCATTATGAAATAGTGAAATAATGTAATGATTTTGACTATCCACAAAAAGTTTAAATCTCATATTGTTCTTTCATGCTGTAGATTTACTTCTTCTATTTATATTGTTGAAGCTCCTTGTAAGGCATGCATGTATCTGCTGTCAAAGAAGATGGCGATACTTCCGCCTGAAAAATTTTTAAGAAATGAATGTGTTTAGTAACCATTTAAAGATGTTTGATCATAGATCATCATTTGTGCTTTTTTCCCAGACAGAGAAAATAGAGCTTGAAACTACAGTGGTGGATGAAACGAAGGGAAGAGATTCATGCTGTGGACAAGGGAATAGAAGATTCAGCGGTTAGTTATGCTACAATCCTTACCTTGGTCTTAGAATTCTCTTTGAAATAATTATAATCTTTAGCAATTTTTCTCAATCGAACAAAATATTTTTGTCGATGTAAGGGGATTTGAATCAGTTCTTCAGCAGTTTGTATCTCATTTCCTATATAGCACCTTGCATAATATCTTAATTGGTTAATTCTTTCAAGAGAATTTGTTTTTTAGATTTCATATTACTTATGAAACACCCTTGTTATGCTTTTTATATTCTAGCATCATGTATTCCTTTTTTATTTTCAGCAATAAATTCAAATTTCCACTCTGTTTTCTTAGAAAGTGGAGTAAGAGAATAACGAGAAGATTGTTCCCACCAGTTCATTTATTTATTTGTGGAACTTAGGTCTTTTTATCTTTTTACTTTTGTAGTGGGACTCTAAATACAACATACCTTATTAAACATTAGTCTGATACTACTCTCAGCTCAAATTTTCTGTTTTATTGATCTCTTTAATCTCTTATTCGACAGATTTTTATTCCATCATGTCAGAGGGCAGCGGCGAGTCTGATGCAGATAATGGAAGTCAAGGAGCAGATGCTGAAACGGATGAAGATGATGGAATTTTTTTTGATACAAATGACTACTTATCATCAGATTATCTAAGAAGTGCTTCATACAGAGGAAGAGAATCCCAGGAGAATGCATATAGTTCTAACTCTCTCTTTTCTGATAACTCATTGGAGTTTCAGATGGCCATCAAACTGGTTGAATATCCATACGTTAAAAGAAGGGATAATTTGCCTGAACCAAAAAAGAAAGAGAAGCCAGTTGGCTTGTGGTCAATTATCAAAGATAATATTGGAAAGGACCTCTCAGGAGTTTGTCTTCCTGTTTACTTCAACGAGCCATTGTCTTCACTTCAGAAATGCTTTGAAGACTTGGAATATTCATACTTGGTAGATCGTGCTCTCAAATGGGGAAAACAGGTCAGTCTGTTGGTCAATTTTGTTGGATGTAGCAAAGCATTTCCTTTAACTATACGTGAAAATACATTACAGTCAAGGATTTTGACTTCGCTATATTTGTCTTGGAAAATGCTCAGGGCCCAAATTATTCCTCAAGTTCAACTGTCTACCGGTTTTGTGCACGAGGCCTATTTCTTCTGACTTCCCATAGCTTGTGCAGTGTTATTAGTTTTCTAGTCATTAATGTTTCTATTAGTTTATGTCTGTGACTTGTCAAAAGTTTTGAAGGCTTCATAACCGTAAAATTAAGGTCCTTTTGTTCTCACAATCGCAAGATTTTTTAGTGTTCTAAATCTCATGTGTCAGGTTATTCTTTGGACAGGACGACAACAAGGCATAATATTATGTTTCTAGGATCATGAAATGCTAATGTATTCTACTCTAACATTGTTTTGGCTTTGTCTTAAGGTGCCTAGAAGGCATTAGATGTCACTGTTTTCAGGTCATTCCGTGTTTCTGAATATGACTTAGCTGTGGGATTGACATTTTAAATATCCTTAGCATTATACCTTAGTCTCGTTGTAAGGACTAAGATGTTCTCAAAAATTCATGTTGCATTCTTCCAAATGAAATTAGCCTGTCATGGTGATCATGGCTGTTGCAGGGGAATGACTTGATGAGGATTCTGAATGTTGCGGCTTTTGCTGTATCGGGCTACGCTTCAACAGAAGGTCGACAGTGCAAACCTTTCAACCCTTTGCTCGGGGAGACATACGAGGCAGATTACCCTGATAAAGGCCTCCGCTTCTTTTCCGAGAAAGTACTCTCTTTGCAGAACTATATTTTAGTTTGTTTTGGGTCCCTATCTATTCGATATTGTGACGTGATCTTGATTTCCATCTAACTTTCAATGATTGCGCATCTCCGTTATTTTTTTATTCATCTGGAATATGGGTCATGTAGAATAGTTACTGTACTTATAGAAGTTACACAACGATGAAGATTCTAACCAGTAGCGTTCATTCAGGTCAGTCACCACCCAACCATTGTTGCTTGTCATTGTGAGGGCAAAGGCTGGAAATTCTGGGCCGACTCTAATCTGAAGGGTAAATTTTGGGGACGGTCTATCCAACTCAATCCTGTCGGTATTCTTACTCTTCATTTTGAAGATGGAGAAATGTTTCAGTGGAGCAAGGTCACCACTTCTATATACAACATCATTATAGGTAAAATATACTGCGATCATTATGGCACCATGCGAATTAAGGGCAGTGGAAATTATTCTTGCAAGCTCAAGTTCATAGAGCAGTCTATCATTGATCGGAATCCACATCAGGTATCAGATGCTATCATGAATGCAATAGCTTTGTAAACTCATATTGCCTCATTTATCAAAAAGGCAAAACAAGAAAAAAAAAGGGCAATTTATGTTGCCTTGATAGCAAAATAGAGGTATCTTTGCCAGCTCTGGTGAATCTCATTAGTCTGAGTTCTATACTACTGAGTACAGCATCAATGGAAAATTCACTAATTTCTATCCTTCTATTTCAACTCTTTTGAAGTTAGAGGTCGTCAAATGGAGACATTTTAGCTGAACACCATCATTCCTAAAATGGTAAAATATATGATGCCCATCAGTTCACAAAAAAGAAAAAAAATCATGCCCATCTTAATAATTCCATGCCTAATTTCACAAGATTCGCACTTCAGCCTGTGCAGCCCCCATACCTCAATGCTAAGGCAGGCCTAGCCTACTCATGGATGAAAATATTGATATCAGTGTTGATATCACTATCAGTTATGGTTATACTGGTACTAGACATACCGGAGCGTTATTGAATATGTCGGATGGAAATAATTTTTGAAAGTCATAAGCTAATAGGGCCTTGTCGGCCATAACGGCCGATATTTTGAATATTAGCTGATCTGTCAGTTGTATAAGTCGATATAAAAACATATCACAATATAATCATATTATCGAAAAATATTGATATCGTAAAAGTTGATATTTACAACAATGAGCCTACTCCTACATGATCAGCATAAGAATGCCCAAGTAAGGCAAGCAAGGTGGCTACCAAGCACGTATCTGTATCAAGGATGTGATTGATGAGTATCCAACTAAAGTAATGAGGATCATCCCATGTGGTGTATGGCTGCCTACCGAGCACTGGGAGTATACAATTCCCCCGCTCAACTCCTTAACACCCTAGTCAAGGGGTCTGTCTTCACGTCCTTGCATTATCAACATCCTGACATTCGCATGCCCCTCTCTCAACTGCTATGGTTCATGCCCACACCATGACAAACACACTCCTAACATGACCTTGCTGCTCCAACACATCACACCAACCATCTGGTCACCTCGAACACTATTGGTTCTCAATAGGAAGCACTTCTCCTAAAGATTGCCTCAGTACATTCCCCTCATACAACAAATCCTATGGGTGAACCTGATACTAGTCGGTACAGTATACTTCTCCAGTCTGTGCGGTGCCCAAACTCAATGGCTAAGGTAAGGCTAGCTAACTTTATTTGGTTTACCGGCAAAGGAAATTCTGCAGAAGGTAACCAAAGAGGCAAGTCAAATCGTGTTGTAACAACCACCCCCATATTGCATAAGGCTGCACAGTTAGCCTCGAGTGCCGGCCTGTAATACCTAACCTAGATAATACTTACACTATTCCTTGTCCACTACAAGATTGACTTGAACTGAGACCTACCAGATCATTTTAATCTCCCCGATTGGTTAATTTCTCCCCAATATATATGGTACATCCTTTTGCTGAGGCGTGCTGGATGGCAGGTTCATGGATTTGTACAAGACAATAGAACCGGGGAAAAGGTGGCAATGCTGATAGGAAAGTGGGACGAGGCAATGTACTATGTGCTAGGGGATCCGGCAACAAAGCCGAAGGGCTATGATCCAATGACAGAAGCCATCTTGCTGTGGGAAAGAGACAAATCGCCTACAAAGACGAGATACAACCTCACGCCTTTTGCCATATCTTTAAATGAATTAACACCGGGCTTAAAAGAAAAGTTGCCGCCCACGGACTCGAGGCTAAGGCCAGATCAAAGGCACTTGGAAAATGGAGACTATGAGCTGGCAAATTCGGAGAAACTCAGGCTTGAACAGCTACAGAGACAGGTAGACATCTGTTGGCACTCCACAAAATATGATTTGTTGAACTGATAGCAGAAGGGCATCCTCTACCTTTTAACCTTGAATATCCCCTCTTTGGGTGTGCCTTTTCTTGTGCCACAGACAAGCCAATCACTGTATCTTGGTCTTCAACTAGCTGATTTATTGACCATTAAGGCTGCTATTGCCAACATAGCAGAAACAGTAAATAATGGTCTAACAGCGACTTCACCCAAACATTATTGTCACGTCCCAACTGTGGGCCTCACCATTCGCCAATGTGTAATGGGTTTTCATAATCTTTAAAAAGAGTACAAATTTTGAAGTTCCTCAGACCCCTTGTAAGCCCATGACATTCTCTAGTGGCACTGAACTGAACACCTTGGCTTACACTTCTATGTAGGTTAGACACCCATCTGCAAAACCATACCCTCAGCATACATTGCTTATGGCACTCAGCACATGCCCATGGACTGAAATATTGCTATCAGCCCCATGATATCCATATTTATTCATTCGATGACAAAATCTCAATAATCGTCTAATATTTTCCCCCAGTTTATATTGTTTTGTTTTGCAGAAGAATAATTTACGTTGAATATGTCTAATATCGATACGTGTCATCGGATGTCCATACACCGCCTTACGATCATTGACAGTAACAATGTAGATTTTGCTAGTTCTTTGCTTTCATGTACCTCAATACACGGCGGTGATGATTTAATCCCCATATCATGCCTTAACCGAGACCAAAGTATAAGCTGCCCCCATTTTTTTTTTGTTTCAGGCAAGAAGTATGCAAGAGAGTGGGTGGCAGCCGAGATGGTTTCAGAAAGATGAGGATGGTTGTTACCGGTACACCGGTGGGTACTGGGAAGCAAGGGAGAAAAGGAATTGGCAAGGGATTCCTGATATATTCAGCCATAAGAGTGATTTTCCACACTGCATTATAGAAGAATGAACTGTTTTTTTAGCCCTAAAAAACAGCCATGGCTTGTCGTTTTGGCATCTCCTTTATCGTGGGATCATTATCTGGGCATGCTGTTGATGTAAATTATATGGAGGGCTGATCTCCTCCGTGGTGCAGATATGCTTAATTGCTCAATTTTCTTTACCTCAAGTACAGAGTTTTTAGGTAGTTTGATGTGCTTGAACTACAGATATTACTTAAACGTGAAGAGTGATGAGCATGCAACTCTTCTTCTGTCTCGCAGAGTTATACTGCTAGTTGCCATTTTATGTTGGCACCTTTGGTTAGAGAAGGTGTCATATGATATGGTAACCATTGGTTTGAGCCTTAAAAATGACTTCTTATATAATAGAATATAAGGTCGAATAAAATATATTTAAAAGTATTTTGATCTTTTTTCAAAAACTTTATG
>JAODPA010068007.1:0-10364 GCA_025585075.1 Nepenthes mirabilis | reverse complement strand
TGAGTAGCATTAGACAAACTTCTTTTTTTTGTCATTACTGATGAATGTTATCCTCCTGGAGGTTTTCTTGTTTTATTCTTTGTACGTGTTACTCCGGTATGCCCTAACTTTTTATGTTTTACTCCCAAGTCAAACTACTTGGAGCTAAAACATAAATTTTGTAAATTATTTTTTCTCCCTTTAATCCAAATTACTTGCTTACCAAAAAAAAAAAAAAAAAGAGTATCAAGCCAACGTCGAACTAGCCACGTCAGCAGTTGCATCAAAATTCCAAACCGGGAACAAAGGGAGCAGAAACTGGATTACGCAAGATTCATAATCCATTCCGACAAATGGCCCTGTGCAAATCGGCTTGCACAAACGGGAGAGCGAATTACATCCCGGCAAACAGCAGGTTACATCCCGGCAAATGCACGATCGGCAGGCAACCTCTCAGCCAAATCAGCCACTTCCACGAATCAAAGAGTATCTCGTGCCAAATTAATAAACAGCAGGATTAGAATGCATTTCGGCAAACCAGCAGACATAGTAAGGCAGGCCACATCATCAGGATAGAATCCCAAACCGGCAATGAAGCCCACCTACACCAATCAAGCCACGTCAGCAATAGAGCTAATAATCCAAACCGGGAGCAAAGAGAGTAGAAACTGAAATGCTCAAAATCCTCGCCAGCCATTTAGAATCTATTCCGGCAAATAAGCCTGTGCAAATCGGCTTCACTACCCATTTTATTAGAGCCACATGCCAAGACATAGCAGGCAGCAGCTCTAAATCTTTCCAAAAACAAAGTATCAAAACCAAGTCCCCGGGCGCAGGACCCAGTCAAAAAAAAACCCTAGCAGCATATGCCTAAGAGCCAGAGGCGCCCCTGGATTTTTTGGAGGCAGCTTTTTTCTTTTTCCTTGTCTTAGGAGTCTTCCAATTAGCCTCCATGCCCTGCAAATCATCTACCAAAGAGGAATTCGAGGAATATTTCTTTGAAATCCTCTTGATAGAGCTTGGGGTAAGCATAAATTCATCTAAATCGAAAAGATGGTGTTGAGTTCCGGAATTAGGGGAATTAGGAGACAAATCATCCATTTGCAAATCATGGGAGCCATCCAAACACCTGGAGGCATCCGGTAGGCAAATTTGATGCGCACTGTCAGCCGAAGAGTGTGAAGGAATACTCTCATTCTGAATACTGTCTTCAGAACCCAATAGGGAAGGGCTTCCAGTATCCGCGGGGGCCTTTACAATGACAGAGTGCTGGGAAGAAGGGCCAGCGAACTCCAAGGAGGGGCAATGGCTAGCATTACCATCAGCATCAATTGGAGGCTCAATTTACTTACCAAAAAAAAAATCAATTGGAGGCTCAACCGAGAGGCAACCAGTATCCACATTAAGGAGAGAAATGAGGAAACAAAACGAACAGTTGCATCACTTGTTTCAAGATGCCTAACACTATCACTTTGATTACAATCGATAGGAACAGAATCTAAAGGTTGAGAAGTACCAGTATGATTGTTTTTTTTTTTTTGGTAAGTTACCAGTATGATGGAGCTGCTTCTGCCTTTGCTGTCGGTAACCTTGGGGTGCTACGGTGTACTCATGTGGGCAGGGGACCTTGTTTCTTGCTATGGGTTGCATTGTGTTGCAGTAGAAGATGCTGCGTGAGTTCGGGTGCTGTTGATCCCGTCAACCTGGGTGTAATGTTTTGTTTCTGATTATGTAAATTGACTGTGATCTCTTTTTTTTTCCTCTGTCAGACCGTTCCTCTTAGAGGTCTTTCTTTTGGTTCCATCTGTTGTACCAGTCGCTCGGGGTATGCCCTAGGGTTTCATGTGCTAATTCCAAGTCAATACTTGGAGTTAGCACATTGACTTTTTTGTAATTTTCTCCCATAAATCCAAAATACACACTTACTTACAAAAAAAAAAGTTACCAGTATGATTGTTGGCAGACTTGGACAGGCATTTTGCATCCATATGACCAATCTGATGGCAACGAGCACAACGAGTGGGTTTCCAGTTATATGCCACATTCACCATAGTAATAGCTTCAGAAGCGGGACAAGATTGAACAGCGATGGAAAAGGGAAACGGCCCATCCACACCAACTTCAACACAAATCTTTGCAAAGGAAAGATTCTCCATTCGGCCAGTCCTGGGATCAATCTGTAAAGGGGTCCCAATCGCACTGGCTACCCAACAAAGACCAGCATTGGTCAACAACTCGAGCGGTATGTTCGACATTTTGATCCAAATTGGGAAACGCTTGTGCTCCTCTTTTGTCAATACCATTCCTGGCGACCAGTGATTAAGGAAGATAGCCTTACCAGAGAATGTCCAAGGTCCAGCACGCAAGCATTTCACCAACATCTCTTCAGATGGGAAATGAAAGAAGAAAAAACCGCCTTCGCTGCCAGCGATTTGCTTGAGTCCGAAACGGGCCCATATTTTCATGGCTACTGTCTTGACAGCCATGAAATGGGGAGAGGTGTTGAGAAAATAGCCAACCAAGGTGTGGCCCCAAAAAATATTACCCTGCTCAATGACTTCAGGCGGTGGAGAAAGAGCGTCGTCGGAGGACACAGAGTCATGGTGAGAGAAGAACCGCAACTCGGAGCACTGCCCAGAGCCATCCTTCTTGACGACATCGGCCCAAGAGAGGGAATGAACAACGGCACCGACAGATTTGTCAACAGCGAGCTTCGGGGTCGCATGGGTTTCGGGATTAAGGGAAGTCTGAATCCGAATCTGAGGCAGGATCGAGATGGGATTCTCAGAAGACGCGACCAAGTTCAGTGGAGAGGGAGGAGGGAGATGAATGGGGGAGGCGGGCGCCGGAGGAGGAACAAGGGAGTCAGCCATGGCCGACGACGAGCGCCGCCGAAGACTTTTTTTTTTTGGTAAGTAATTAATTGCATTAAATTTAAAGAAAATGTACAAAGAGCTATGTTCTTAACCAAGTGTTTTGCCGACTTGGGGAAAGAAACATAGAAGCAGGGGAGACCCCTAAACCAATGACATCAGTCCTAACAATTTAATGTTTCATCGCCAAGTATCTTGACTTGGGGATGACACATTAACTGCTGGGGCAAACCCCGAGCAACTAGTACATTCAAAGGTACACAATGCCTCTGAGAAGCCAACGTTCTACCTAATCAACAGAGAATGAAAAATAGTACAACACAGCCCAAAGGGAAAGCACCGCTTTCCAACCCCCTGAGACCAAAAACGCACTCCGGCAAAGATCACTCCTGCACCTTGCATTCCCAACGCAAAGAGCACTCCGGATCAAGAATCACTCCGGAAAGGAATCACTCTGTCACATTGCAGCCCGGCAAAACACACTCCGTAAACTCCCTCCGCAAAAAATGCAATCCGGCAGTTACCACTCCGGAATGAGTAACACTCCGTCCTGCAAAAGCCACTCCGTCCCAATCACCCCGGCGAACTGGCACACTGGAATATTGTACTCCGGACAGAATCACACCGGCAAAATGAACTCCGGCAAAAAAACACTCCGGATTTTTTTTTGGAGCCCACCGAGTTCACAGACACTATTCAAGCAGAGCCACTCCGGACTCAACTCACCACATCACTCCGGCCTAAGAGGGAACCACTCCGGCCAAAAACTCCATCGAATAAATGGTGCTCCGGAAACTTACACTCCGGCAAAATGTACTCCGGAAAAACCACTCCGGCAAAATGACAACCAAGAGTGGAAGCATCGCTTTCCAACCCCCTGAGACCAAAACGCACTCCAGCAAATATCACTCCGGCACCTTGCATTCCCAACGCAAAGAGCACTCTGGATCAAGATGCACTCCGGAAAAGAATCACTCCGTCACTTTGCAGTAACGCCCTCCGGAAACTCCCTCCGCAAAAATGCAATCCGGCATTTATCACTCCGGAATGTGACACCGACAAATTGAACTCCGACAAAAAAACACTCCGGAAAAACCACTCCGGCAAAATGCACTGCGGCAGATTTCACACGGGCAAATTTTACTCCGGAAAAGTGCGTAACAGACATATACAATCCGGCAAATCAGCTACACAGCCAGACCCACCAGCAGCCGTGCAACCAAATTCACCAAACTGGATCCAGGATTAATCCAGCATCCTCATCCAGCACCACAATCACTCCGGCATGCTAAACACGCATGACTTCATGCCACTCCAGCCTTGTAATGAGCCAAAGGAGCACCAACTGCAAATCACTTAGATTTACAGGGCTTTGTCTTACTTTGGGTATTTTTCTTAGCCGGATTAGGGCTACCCACGTATTTTTTTAGAATACGGGAGATAGGGCTAGGCGTGATATCCGGATCGATAACAGCCACAGTCTCCATCTCCAGAGACTCTCCATCAGATGGATGAGAGCGCCGCCGAAGACGGGAGGAGGGTTAGGTTCAAATTTCAATTTCGAAATTTGAAAGTTAGAGAGAAGGAGGAGAATCTCTCACTTTTGCCGAGAGGTGAAATTGCACCTCAGTCCAGGATTCAGACGCACCCAAGTCAGAATAACACTTGGAGATAAATCATTACTTGTAAATTTTTTCTCCCATTAATCCAAATCACTTACTTACCAAAAAAAAAAAACCATCAGCAAAGATTACCACCACTCAGTCAAAGCATCCCCTTCCGCGAATACAGGCCAAAGAGCAGCTCAGGCCACATTAAATCTGCAACAGAATGCACTACTAGCAACAGTCTGCAACAACAGCAATAAAAGGTCCCAGCTGTTTCCAAACAAAGCATGCCAATCCAAGGGCATTACTAGAGCTGGATTAACTCACAGCCAAATCCAACAGTAGAGCCATGACCTGCTCCTTGAAGGCTCTAGCAGCAGATAGCTATCGGTATGCATCACGGCCGGCTCCAGCCCATCACCCAACAACAGCAACAAGCCTTTGCAATGACAGAGGCAGGAGTAGCATCAGCTTCGGGAGCATGGAAAGGAACACCATAGCAGTCCTCCCATACAGATTCTTTAGCCCAAACCAACAAGATGGAATTGAAACGAAAAGCTCCAAACAATACATCCCTTCAGAGAGGGCACCAACAGCAAGACTTCACAGGACCGCCAACTATGATCTGCAGTTTATTTGCAAAAAGCAAGGCCAAAATCTGACACTACAGCTTCAGCAGCATAACAACAAAGGAGCCCGCCACTACCAGCGTTGCAGAAACAACAACATTAGCCCAACAATCTGGTCTCAACAAGAGATTCCAAGGCAGCCCCTTCCCAGAGCCACATCCACAGCAGATGCCAACCAAACAAAGCTCCCCAAATCTCAGCAGATGCCAACCACCACTCTATCCAGCTTGCGGAAGACTCGAGATCCAGGATCTCTTCCATCGTTCCAAGTGTAGAAGGCGCCGCTGAAGCTCAGGTCTTGCAGCTCACAATCAATGAGGTAGCTATCCGGAGCTCTGACACTGTTTTCGTGCCAATAGCCCCCCAGGTTTTCAGAAGGAACTCTAATAGCACTAAAGTCCCCCAATGCAGCCCAGGGTCCGTTGGAGATAAGGCGGTGGATAGTGCGCAGCTCATTCCAGAAGGATCTCCTGTCAATCTCCAAATTAGAGGCATAAATGAAAGATATGAAATAGGAGTGATTATTGATTTTATTAAGAATTTCGCAATGGATGATTTGAGCAGTTTTTGAGAAAACGGTCAAATCAACAAAATTTGCATCCCAACCAATCCAAATGGGACTAGAAGGGGTGACAGAGTAATTCCACTACCAATTCCAAGAAGGCATCAACAAATTGGAAATATGGGTAGCCTTATTCTCTTTAACCCGCATTTCCACAAGAACAACAATGGCACATCTTGTGGATAAGATAAATTGCTTGACATCGCCAGCAAGCAATGGTAACCACGGGGCTTGGAAGAAGGGGAATGTCTTCTCTTAGGCCCCTTGGGATTTTTCAAAATTGATTTAGGTTGGAAAGCTTCTCTCGCTTTCTCAATAGGGACCGAGGGAGGACAGCCAGGTGCCAAGAGGGCAGAATCTTTAGAGACCCTAGCCTCCTACAGATGCAAAGAATAAGGACTACCGGTCAGAGTTGCACTGATGGGGTCTGCTTTCGGCAGAAAGTCAGCAGGCCGTGGGGGCTCACAAGGAGGAATATCCTGGCCGCCGCAATTGCCAGCAAGACCATGGCCACTAATCACCAGGGGGGATACCGATTGAGGCACCCCATCTTCATCAGTGGGGGCCTGAGAAACCAGCACTGCCTCCACAGGGCACGTACTGGAAATCGGAGCTTGACTGGAGGCTTCATGAACTAAGGCCTCATCTAAGCTCTCTGACAGGATGGAAACCTCAGGACTTTGCAGGGCAGTAAAGGAGTTTGAGTCTGGCATGGCGCCAGCAATCTTCACATCGGCCACATCAGCGCTAGTAGGAATCCTAGGCCTTATACCTTCCCGTGCCTTGCGAGCAGGAGCAGAAGGCGGAAGGCGACCAGAAGGTTTGGGTTTAGATGGCGATTTTCTCGGGGTCATGGAGCGATGAGGATTTGAGATAGGTTCCCCCTGACAAGGCTTCCAGGGGTATTCCACCGTCACATCCACTTTTTTTTTGGTAAGTAAGTATTTTGGATTAATGGGAGAAAAAAATTACATAGACTATGCTTTATTTCTAAATATTATGACTTAGAAATAAAGCATAAAATGCTAGGGCATACCCCGAGCAGGTGGTACATTATAAAATAACACACCAAAACAAGAAGTCCTCCAGGAGGACAACGTTCAACAAAAACGACAAAATATGAAATCTATCTAATATTACACACGATCTGACAACTGATCAGCTATTCTAAAATCGGCTGAAGCAACTCAGCAACACAGATGCCAAACGTACCATCCAACGCAGCACAGACTTGCAGGAAGAGGCAAGCAAATTAACCTCACATGACCACTCCGGCCGCATCACACACATGGCCACTCCGGCTTTAAGTGTACAAAGGGCACTCCGGAAATGGCCACTCCGGTCTCAACACACGCAAGCCACTCTGGATTATAGAGTACAAAGGCACTCCGGATACATCAAACTCAAGGTCACTCCAGCCTTTTAGCAAAAAAGCACTCCGGTATCAACATTCGCATGGCCACACCGGAATCATCATACACATGGCCACTCCGTCCTCATCTTTTTTTTGGTAAGTAGTATAATTTTAGAGAAGGGGCTCGATGTAGTTTGGTAAAACATTAAAAACGAAGGATTCTTTTTTTTTTTTTGGTAAGTAAGAATTTTGAATTATAGGGAGAAAAAATTACAACATCTATGTTTTATCTCTAAGTATTTTGACTTGGAGATCAAACATAAAAATTTAGGGCATACCCATAGCAAACGGTACAACAGATAATACCAAAAAAGCCTCTATGAGGACATCGTTTAACAAAAAACAACGAATATAATCTGAGATTACACATAACCAGACACACACACATTAACAGTGCAGGAGCATCTTGTGGTACAAAGCAAGCAACATCTGGGCAGTTCACTTGTAGTGCATCCAGATCTAGCTACATCATTGGACTTCAAGCTTCACCAGGATCAGCAAAACATCATCTGGAGGCAGCCAGTAAATTGCCAATGCACCAAAATAGCCCAGCAGCCATTTCATAAACAGCAGAAGAACGGAGCCCTGGCATCAACAATACCAGCACATGCTTCAGCTCAATATCACACAGCAGCCATTGTTCGTATAGGCCACTATAGGAAACTGAAAGCAGCTTCAATACCTTCAGCTGCGCATGCTCCAGAATCACCACGCAGCAGGGCACAAGCCAAAGTGTATATCATCAAAGCATCAGCAGCAGGGCACCACGCAGCAGCACTCAACACCACTACAGCGCCAGCAAAAATATAGCAGTGGCCCCTCCTTCCAGGGGTTCCACCAGATCAGCTTCCATCAGCATGGATTCAGGATATCAAGCATGCAACTGAATACATCAACATGGTCTTCAGCAGGCACCAGCGGCAGCAGAAAACAGCTCGGCAGCACTTCACTGCATTCCTCTTCAAACAGCAGCAGAGAAGAATAAAGCAACCAAGAATTGCAACACTGGGACCCAGCCGCAAGGCAGAATGGACAACCAGGAGGCGCCACAGCAAATCAAGAGCAGCGTCCTTCAGCTACAACAGGTAGGATTCCTTGTTCAGTCAATAGAATCTACTACATGTTTCATGCTCACCCCATGTAATGAGCTGATTGCAGGATAGCCAGTTCTGGAATGCCAACCACAATTGTAGTTACCGTCAACTCAGCACCAGATTTCAATAGAAAGCTAGAACAACCAATCCCCAGCCTGGATCAGCAGTACCACTCCTTCAGCAGCACAAAGGCTCCAGCCATGGTACACAGCTCAAATCAGGTGCAGATCAGGCCATAAGGCATAATCGTCAACTGATCCCAGAGAGGGCAAGAACAGCTACAATCCACGGGAAGAGCCTCCCAACCACCTCAGCAAGAAAAGACCAGTAGTTTGCCCCGACAGAAGCATAGACAACATAGCAGACAAGTGGAATAGCCCACACAGCAGCATCAAGAAACAGCCCACCACAACAAAAGCCCTCATGTAAATCAGAAAGGAAAACCGCCCTCATTATTCAATCCAAAAAACATGCCAAAGTAGACATACAACGGCACAAATCAAAACAGGATCCCAGAAGCAGAATCTAGGCAAAAAAAACCCCAGCAGCAAGTTCTATGAGCCAGAGGCGCCTCTGGATTTCCGAGAGGCAGATTTTTTCTTTTTCCTTGACTTAGAGATTTTCCACTCAGTTTCATTACTCCACAATTCATCAATCATAGTGGAATTCGAAGAGTATTTCAAAGAGATCTTCTTAATTGAGTTAGGGGTAAGCATATACTCATCCAAATCCAAAAGGTGATGGTTTGACCCAGATTCTGGAGAGTTAGGCGCCAAGTCATTACTCTGAGAATCAAGGGATTCATCCAAACAACCTGAGACATCCAAAGGGGGATCTGGATTGAAGGAACCAGAGACGCCAACTCAGGATTAGGGGGATCTGGGTTCGGGGAAACTGGCAGACCAGGAATGGATTGAGAATCCAAAACGGCCTCATTAGGTGAGTTACAAGCGCACCATCCACTACAACCATCAGCAGCATCAGGTGAATGATGGGGGGGGGAGGCAAGGCATTTTCATCCACAGAACAGGGTAATTGACCAGAGATACCTTCAGTGCCGATTGGAAGCACAGTTATATGGCCACCATCTTCAGATTCGATCCCAGGGCAAGGCAATAAGTCCATTGGCATGGCTTCTTCAGCCACAAAATAGGGTAAGTGGCCAGAATTACCAACAGCATCGATTGGAGGCATGCGAAATTAGCAAACATTGTCATTTAGGACAGGACCAGCAAGACCTGAACCCAGGGGCTTAGGATGAGAAGAACCTGGAACGAACTTGGACAGGCATTTTGTCTCCAGATGCCCAATCAGATGGCATCGAGCGCAGCGGGTTGGCTTCCAGCAATAAGCCACATTCACCGAAGCAATTTCAGCAGAAGCAGAACAAGGTTGAACAGCGATGGAGCTGGGGAACGGCCCATCCACACCAACTTCAACGCACATCTTTGCAAAGGACAGATTTTCCATACGAGCTGTCTTGGGATCAATTTGAAGAGGAATCCCAATCGTACTGGCTAACCAGCAAAGACCAGCGTGAGACCACAATTCGAGCGGTATGTTCGACATTTTTATCCAAATTGGATAGCGCTTATGTTCTTCTTTTGACAACTCCATTCCAGGCTTCCAGCGCTTGAGGAAAATTGCTTTGCCGGAGAAAATCCATGGACCAGCACGTATACATTTCTCCACCATATCTTCAGAAGGGAAGCGAAAGAAAACGAAACCGCCTTCGTTGCCGGCAGTTTGCTTGAGACCAAATCGGGACCATATCTTCATGGCAATTGCTTTAACAGCCGTGAAATGTAAAAAATCCGAATGATTCGAGAACGTAGATAGTAGAAAGAGATATGGCCGTTGAATTGACGCAGATCAGCCGTAGAAAAGAGAAATAGGATAAACTGCAACACTGAACGGCATTAGATATAGCACGTGCATTGGGCGATCATCTTCATCTTTGAGATTCGGAGGAGCTCGGGTTGTGTGACGACCCGACTTTTTACCACCCAAAAATCGTCGTCAAACATAACCCGAACCTTAACATTGATTAAATAGGTGGACAAATTTTTTTTTTTTTTTTTACAACACTGAGATGCATACTATAATAATTACCATTCATTACTTCCAAAAGTTTAACGGAAACATTTAATAATCAAAAACAGCGGAAAATAAAATACAAAAGTCTCTCGAAATATTAGACAGAACA
>JAODPA010068006.1:0-10365 GCA_025585075.1 Nepenthes mirabilis | reverse complement strand
GCATCACAGTGCCCCCAATAATTGCCCCCCTAGCCAGAAGCCTGAGTTTCAAAAAAGAGCTGTAATCTATAGCTTCTCTCAAATTTATTCTTCAATATTTTTCATTAAAAAAATAAATTAGGAGCTTCAGTCACAACATAATACATAAGACTAATGTTACATAATCACCTTCAAAACAATTCAAACACCCATCCTTCCTTACATTTTATCCATCCATCTATTATTATATAAGCCCATTACTGTAAATAGATAGATAAAATATTACATCATCATCGTCACCATCATCAGAAGATAACTTGAATATACAAAGGGTTAACAGCATCAAAACATTTACTCCTTCCCCATCAAATGCACATCTAACCTAACCACCATTTTCTTCCAGCTTATGAATTCTGCATTTTTTCCCACAGCAACCAAAGGCATTCTTGGATCGCGCCGACTTCCACTTACCTTAATATGATACAAACATGGGGTGTGTTTTGTTTTCGTTCATTTTTTCTCTTTTTTGTTTTCCTTTTTGGGGGGAGAGGCAGAGAGATTTACCGCACGAAAGACCAGTTGATGAAAGAAAAGGTAAGGCAATGGACATTACTCTCATCGGCAGCAAAAACTTTCCAGGCAATTGCTTGTTCATATGAGGCATGACGCCCTGTCGTCGACATGCAAATTCCAGCGGGTAACCAAGCAAAGCCCTGAAAACACAAGGCGTAAATGGACTAGTGAATTATAGGGGTGGCAAATTCTGACATGAGGTGATCACATGGTTAAGATTTCCTGAGCAAAACCCGAAATCAACATAACATTACAAGAACTAGCCTGAAATGGAAAAGTTTGATGGCTTACAAACTAAATGACAATAAGTACATTCGTCATCGAGGATGACCTCTATACTGACATGAACCAATATGCCCACAATATAAAGAGAAATGTTTACGACCACTCTGGAATAAAGTGACATTTTATCCATCCATCCACAATGACAGGCTCAAACAAGATGGATGAATGGGGGCCACATTTACCCGAGGGTGCCTAAAGGGAATTCCCCAAGTACAATTCAAATACGAACCTGACCCAGCACAACACAGTTGCACCCTTGCTTACTCTTACTTAGTAGTGTTCATTTTCGTGATGCCATCAATTAGAACATCATCCAATATTTTACTAAAGAGGAGAATTGGAATGAGAGAGAACAGGCTTTTGATGATTATTATTACCTGCTGCATAATCTTCGGGAAATCAGCATATAGTAACTTTTGTCCAGATTCATCAAATATCTTTTCTAATGTGACATCTTGTAATGTCACTAGGGTTGTCTCCAGCATGTCAAGCCCCGCTTGGTTTGCAAAGATAAGGACAGGAGGTGACTGCAAAGCAGAAAAAGATCATCAAAATCCCTTCCAACACAAGTAACCTTTGTTGGCTTTGAACGAGCTAAATTGTCTGTGGCTCAAATCCTTTTACTTCGATTTTTTTTTTTTTTTTGTTGGCTTTCAAACAACAAGAGATATAAAGGCAGTAAATTGGAACATAAGGAGCTGCATTTCTGTTGTACATTGAAGGAAAGCATCGACACAATTGTAGAGTTGAAATGTGTCTTTGTGGTCATAGGTTCAATCTATAAAAATAATATTTTGAATAATACAAGGTAATACCACGTATACTAGACCCAAAAGTGATCTGACACTCCCTTGACCCCACACGTAGCAGGAATTTTGAGAAGCGGACTGCAATTTTTATGTTTATATTTTATAATACTACTGAATAGGAATGACATTAAAAATTCTTCACTGGGTTCATCACTTTACCTTCAAGGAGCAGCACAAAATGGCATCTGGGTGATGCCAGAGATGTTTTAACACCGTATCATGACTGGCAGAATCAGTCCTCAGAAGTCCGGCCCCTAAATGGTAGCTGCAAAATATTGATAGATGACCCCCAGAAAAAATCAATTTTAACTGAAATAACGACAAAATTAATCGTTATTCCATCTCACCAACACTGGGTCAAAAGCAATACCGGAACCAAAGGTAAACTTGCCTGTAACTTTGGCAGATCCAGTGAGCTAGAGTAAGAGCTTCCGGAGAGACTGGAGACACTTTTGGTCCAACAGTGGGGCATAACCCTGACGAGGATATGGCCATAGCAACTCTTTGCACTGAGGAGATCACACTGCGGACATATTGACGAGCCATTGTCACGACATTGTCCTGTAAGCTGCTCTCAAATGGGAACTGGAACGCAATTGTCAGAACTGATCGGGTGTTGCATGAGGATGATGCATCTCCAGTTCCCTGGTTTGTTGCTGGACCCACTTCAAAACTAGATGTTAGATCCACAGTTTTATGTCTAGGCATATCCTGCACATGCATTTAGTACGCAAAACACATTAACAAAGCACTTTAAACCAAGAAAGCAGGAACAACATTACTAAGACAAGAAGAAAATACCAAAAACACAGATTTCAATACAGAACAAACGAGGAATAACTAGACAAATAACCTTCTGAATCTAGGGATATGTTTGGTCGTAGTGTCGAGATGTTGCACTGGTTGGCCACCAGTGGTAGTGGTGGCGGTGGTCAGCTATTGGTGCTAAGAGGTGGCTGGACACTGGGCCACCATCCAGCAGCTCTGACCCTTGTTGTTCATGGGGGTAAGTATAACGTAAATTTAGTTCTCTTTTGGAAGCAGAGACAGAGAAGTGGCAGGTCCCTAGGCAATCTTAGCAATCAACGGAGGCTCTAAGAGATGAAAATTTAGTCAGCCTACATCCTAGAAATAAGTTGTGTAGTAATGATTGAACATTAAAACCAAAAATTGACTTGCAATGTTCTGTTGTAAATATAGTTCGTTGAGGCAACATCTGATCAGCTCATTTCACCAGTCCATTCTGTAGGAGTGAAGTGAACCGCATTTTACTGAATTAAGACAAGGCAAACTCACTGTTTTAGCATCCAATGAGATGATACGGAAACCAGAGGGTAAAAGAAGAGCATCATCTGCAAACATTTCATCAATTGGAGCAAAAACAAGTTCGGCGCAAGCTCCCACTGCATTTTCATCAATTCCACTACACATCTGCCAACAAAAACAAATAATAACTGTAAGTGAGATAAAACAACAACAAATGGAAACAGTAGACTAGCAACTTGAACAAAAAATGCACAACAATCACCGCACCAAAACAGTATTGCAATCTCATGCCACTGCAATTTGGGTAAGGAGTGACCTCTGTAACATATGATCTAATCTAAGAATGGACGGTCCCAAGCAAACTTGCTAGAAGCCCACCATTTCAAATTGACAAAACCAAGATGGATGTTACAGCATCTTCTTTCAAAGAAAATGGGAAGATAAAATATCGAAGACAAAGAAAATCAATTGGTGGTATACCTGTAAAAGATGAATGTCCCTTGATATAAAAGCATCTTCTTGAATAAGAGACTGGCCTTCTAGTCGAACCACCTCCAGCAACTAACATTCAGCAGAAACATAATGAAGCAGGATATTCTGATTACTATAAGAACTGAAACAATGAAGTTATTCAACCAACAAGGAAAAATGCATCTTAGTTTGCCAAAAACTGAGAGGATTTCTTCAGCAGCAAGCATTATGGATGCGCTGTGATAAATAATGCTGCTCCAACTAGCATTCATGACGCATTTAGCACATATCTGGCTTTCACAAATTACTATTTCAACTTAATAACAATTCATGCATGGGAAAATCCAATTTATAATGCTGGAAGCAAATTTATCCCCCTCCTCTCCCTCCCCCAAAAAAATAAAAAACCCTGACAGTAGGATGAGTTAATATATATATAGTGCCCTAGAAGAAGTATGTTACGGACAAGGAAATAGCAGCCCAAAGAAGAGAAACATATCAGAACTTAAAATTAATAGTAAAGGCATACCTCATCGTGCCCAATTGTGTGGCCAAGGGGCATAATGATTTGGCTTCCAGTAAATCTTGTTGGCCGCATCCATGGAGATGAGTATGAGCTGGCTTTCAGTGCAGCAGCAGAATAGGCATCAACACTAAAATCAGCCCACTCTGAACGGTGCTCCCTCAATAACCGAACCAGCACAGCAGGAGGTACATTCTGGCAGGAAATGAAAGAATCATAAGTGCAATAGGGTAAGCAAATATGCTAGCAAGACAACAAGCTTGGCTATTTATTGATTTTGGGTCAAAGGTTCAAGGACTTTGATTCCTTCATGGGAACTCATGGTCTCCATAAGAAACAAGTGGCACACATATATAACCAAACTACATAATTGCAAAAGTGAAGAAAATATTGAACATTTGTTGATTTCAAGCTAATTCATAGAGGCAGCACTAAAATTAGAACAGTTGCTTACCCAATGGAGGGTAACACAACTAAAATAAATATAAAATTGAATCATAAAAAGTTGTCTCGTACAACATGGATACGCCTGTTTGCTTTAGTAGTCTATTTAGAGTGCCTTTTAATCTAATCTCTCCCTTTGGTCCAAAAATTTTACTATTTATTTAAAGATTTCATTATGCAATCTTCAGAACTATTTTCATTTTTCAACAAAAAATAAGAATCCAGAGTGTGTATATCCTTATAATTGCAGGACTTTTCAGAATTAAGATACCACATAAGTAATTTACTATCAATCCCTATCAAATTAATATCTATTTCAACAACAAAACTTCATATTCCACTAAATGTGGTCGACTATGTGAATTCACTTCAGCCGTTCCGCTCGGTATAATACAACATATTCTAAGACTAAAAGAATTTCATATCCTTTTTGATCATTACATTTCAAGTTTTTCTAGACCTACCTATCCTTTTCTTTTTAGCATCAAACTCCCAACAGGCACTTGGCCTGGCTATGTTATAAGTGTCCCAACCACCTTAAATTATCTTTCCATCCTATTCTTTTATGTTTTCTACAAGACTTCTATTTTATAGTGTTTAATTGCCTAATATTCAGGAGCAAAAAGTATAGTGACTCTATTAGTTTCCTTATAAAATTTGTTCAATTTCGTAAGGGCATGCTAATCGCAAAAATTTCTGATGTATTTCTCCATTTTAACCATCATTCATCAATTTCTCCTTAATGCAAACTTTCATACAATTTGTACTGTCGCTCATTAGTATCATTACCTTATAGTTTCCAAATTCCATGTCAATTGCGATCTTAACCCAATTCTAAGGCGATATTGCAAATCCAAGGCAGATACTGATTTTATTAACCACTATTTGCTTAAGCACTGGTTACTATAACAGGATTCAGAATGAAACAGGAAGGATGCAAAATCATCTGAGGGAGTTTAATATCAACTAAGGTGTTCCACTTGGAAAAATTCTAATCAATACACTTTTGTACCCACTCTAGGATCACTGAAAGAAATGAGAATTTGAACCAACTTGGACAGATAATACTTGCAAGACTTGCCTGGAGTAGCATGGATGCCTTTGCACAGAGCATGCATCCGACCATGGAATGGGAATTAGCAGGGTTAGAGGTGGTAGGAATGTTCTTCATTGAATTAACAGTGATTATCAAATCTTCAGCTCCATCACAGCTTAACAATGACCAGCCATCATTGCTGAATCCATTGATTGCATCATTAAAGCCTCTGTGGAAAACCAGTTTGTTAGACATACAACACAGGAAGCTATAAAAACACACTGTCAACCATCTATGATTATCTACACGTATCTCCGCCTATAAATTAAAGAATAAATATCAAACAACAGGACACAGGAAAAACTCAGAAAATTTGCGGTCCGGCACACGAGGTTCCCACATCTTGCAATATGGGAGGGTTATATATACATATATGCAGCCTTAACTTTACATTAAAAAGAGATTGTTTCCATGTAAGCAAGTTTAATTGTGAATAGAAAATTTTGAACCAAATATTTACCTGCTTAATCTCTGGCTAAATGTTCTTAAAATGGCTGGCTGCCTGCCCAGACCATATACCTCCTCACCACTAGTCTCTTGGGCTATTTGTCTGATGTAGCGCAATGCCTTCAAAAAAGAAAGGAAATAATAGTGATTACTTGAAGCAAAAATCACCCCATAAAATCGCCTCTCCCCCTGGCTCTAGAAGAAAAAAGAAAATGATAACTACCACCAGCATAACTGATGTACAAATCTGTTCATCAGAAGGATCATCATGCATAAGGCAAATCCATATGGACACTCATTACCATCATAGCTAATGATCTTTGAATTTGATATATCCCTTTGGTACAATACAAAACAAATCTGCTCCCCAATAAAGTTAATCATAACAACATGTCCTGGGCAGATGACATCAACACTGAAGTAATTTAAATACATATCAGTTCATCTCCGATATAAATATACCAAAACCTTGTTTTATCGCGCATTTCACATGTTTCAATATCTAAGTAGCCAACTAGACTCAGGATCACATCTCCTACTACACAAAGATGTATACAACTCATCAGGCAATAGATTCACCAAATATTTCAGAAATTGCTTGTTAAACCCTGTGAACTACAAGAAAATAGGATACACCAAAATGGTGGTTCAAAGGTAATCCAAAAACTTTCCCCATGGATTACAAATTTTAATTGAAAGATGCCATTTAAGAGAATACAATTGAGTACGTGAATAATTCACCAAGATACCCCAAATGAAAACATAACATTTCCTCACTTACTGCAATTGTCATCTTCTGGGCCACAAGCTTTGAAGATTGATATAATGGTCGTAATACCTCTGGCACACTCCAAACCTGACAGATGAAGAGGAGGAAGTTATATTTTTTCCCCCAAATCCAAATAGATATATTTTAAGCAGCTGAACACCATAAGTCAAACCTCAAAATTAAGATGATCTACTATATGGATAATTGCACCTCCTCCATCGCATGGCCTAATCAGATAACCGCTGGGAAGCATTTCAGCCCTTATGAACTGAGCAGCAGCCGCTGTGTTTGGTCCAGACCCAGACAGAGATCTCTCACAGACCTTAATATGTTTATAGCATAGAAATTACAGTAGCACATTAGCACCTGACATTTCTCCCAAGAATAAAAATTCATGGAAAAATCCCTGGAACACTAACACCGGCTATATATTTCATATGACCAGCAATGCAAACATAATGACATTTCAGAGCAGTGGTGGAAAATGATCTCCTCAAATCCATAAAAGCATAAAATTCTAATACTAACGAAGGCAATATCAATTCCACAATGTCAATGAAATAGGACAGTTCAGAGTAGTAGAGGCAAACACAATCATGTATCAAATGGCCTTCTCCATAGCACTTAATTAGGATACAGCACAGTGATTAAAATGGTGACTGTGATCATGAAGCACAGTAAAAGAAGAAAGAAACTTGAATTTGTAGATACCACAAGACTGCCATCGTCCAAAGTTGTAGTGTAACGTAATGTCCAAAATACCCGTGCAGGAGCTAATGTAGTTGGAGCATATATCTGGGAAGAAAATTTCAAGGACAACTAAGATGAATATACTAGGTGAATCTCATACTTTCCAAAAAAATCAAATGTTACAACCATTCTTTTCAACCTGTGTGCAAATAAGTTCAACTGTCCCACCATTTCCAGCAGGAAACATTGTAAATACTTCAAGGTTCCGACAGTCACGGAACCAAGATGTTCGATCTTTAAGGATCTCTGCTATCTGTGGGATTTGCAAAATACAAACTTCATCGTCTAAAAAGCACAAGTGGACTGCAAACAACTTGGGAACCAAGAAAACCCAATCACTTTATTGACCTGACATTACCTTTGTAGGTTCTAAACTCACTAAACCACAGGCTCGCGCTGCCACTCCACTGCAACTATGGGAAATGGCAAAGATCCCAACTGAATCCGGACCAGGCTGGAAAAAAAAAAAGCAAATGGCTCAGCACAGCTTGTCATTATACTGTGAGAAAAAAATACAGATGAAATTGTATAAAAATGCAGGCCATTTTCATGTTCGGAAATTAAAAAACCTTCATCCCAGGTATCTGGACCCAATCAACAGCAGTTCCTGTAGCCTTTGAGAGGAACTCTGCCAATGTCTCTTCCGCGATGGAGAGGAGTCTGCCAAAAAATAACATAGAAGTAGAAACAGCTCAGGAATAACAAAAATTGCACTGCCAGAAAAATATTTTCTTTTTTCCCTTTTTTTCCCTGGCAATGTGCACAGATAGGAGCTCATGGGTACTTAGGCTTACCCAGCTGGATTGCTAATGTCTCTCAGGGAACGCTGAGAAGCAGTGACCACAGACTCACAACTTCCATCAGTGGTAGGAGCAGACACCTGCAAGACATTTAATTAGTTTGATACTGCAAAGGATATTTAACAGCGACTGATCTGCTTGATTTCCAACATCACATTCTGCAAAGATAGAAATAGAAAACATAGAAAATAAAGGCCAATTGAAAACATTAGACGAAGTACATTGCACTAGTAGAAACTGGGCTCAAAAGGGGAAAAAACGAAGTGTACAATACAAGACTACCGAACTCACAAATTGTTGCCTGTTTGCCTTGCGGAAAAAAAGACTCCCGAAATTTCAGTCCATTGGCTTAAGCATGATAAATCCTGTTTTTTCAAACTTCATGATCTATGGTCACTTATTGCACTCCAAACCGGAAAAAAGAAAGAAAGAAAGAAAGATCGCCTGATTTAAAGTAATCAATTGACGGTACACCAGAAGCCAACCCGATCATTAATCAAACACTTCAATCAGTAACCTCTAACTAACAACATAGAAAGTGGAAGCAAGTACAGAATGGTTGATAAGAAAACATACGGTTTGAAGTTGTTGCCTCATATACCCATTCTCACAGACGAGCTGGGAGACCTGCCTTTGCAACCGCTCGTTCTCCTCCATCAGCAGCTTGTTCATAGCTGTCAGTTTCCGATTTACGGTCTGAAGCCCTGAGGCCTCTTTCTTCTGCTTCTCTCTACATCTGTATTGCAAGCCACACATCTCCGTAAGAAACTATGACCCCAGAATAGGCTGAATCCCAAAACCATCTTTTTACCATCTTGGAGCATTTAAATACAAGAGAATAAAATTTACCCCAAAAAATGAAGCAGGACTGGTGTAAAAGGATAGTAAAAAGAGAGAGAGAGATTCTGAAGAGAAGGGGAAAGAAGATATACCTCCTATTTTGAAACCAGACTTTAATCTGTTTGGACTCAATATTAGCAAGAATTGGACATTCCCGAATCAACTGCTGTCGCCTCAAAGAGCTAGGCTTAGGACACTCGGCATAGACCCGTTCCAGAGCCTCGATCTGCTCGGCGGTGTACCGGACATATTTTCCGGTGTCGAGATGCTTGCTGACGCTAATCCCGCTGCTTGTCCCTCTCTGCTGTGCCACAGCCATCGCCATTTTCTCTCTCTCAGAGATAAGAACGAAACAGAAACAGAACAGCCGCGTCCAATCAGTAAAAGAAGATTCTCCTTGAGGTTTCTCAGTCACAACCTGCTGTTCTTCGTTTGCGGTTCAAAAAGCTGAATTCCACGTCGCAGACAAACACAAGAAAAATATACCTCAACTCAGGGAAAGTTGCAACTGATCACGGAAATGTTCACGCACTTTGTTAGAATCCCTCTCTCCTCTCTCGGGCTGGACGGTGTGAACAACACGTTTCTGTCTGACACAGACCTGCTTCTCTCTCCCTCGCTCACACTCTTCCTGTTCTTAACATTGGACTACGAGCTTCAGCAATGGAAGCCATGATTCAGCACTTTACAATAGACAATACCATAAGCTTGAAACCACAGATTTTCCCAAAATGACATCAGAAAGGGAGAAAGAAACAAAAAGGGAAAAAAGGCACAGCAATGTTCGAGACACTTCCAGTAGAGTAGAACTAAAGCTCTCGTATTAGCAATAATTTTGACTCAATCCTTCCTCAAACTGCCCGTCTGAGCGTCAGCCAAAACTACACAAGCTTAAAATCACAGAAATCTTCTCAAAGGAACTTCGTAAATGAAGAAAGAAAAAAAGAAAAGTTAAGGGTGAAAATCCAAGAAGCTTCCAGAAAAAAGGCTCGTTTTAGTACTACTTGTTTTCCTCTCTCGCTCTTTGAGAAACAGGTGGAGGGAGCCGCGCCGCATTACATAAATGATGACGAAACCCTAATGATGAGCCCCATCGCCATGGTAGCTTTGAGATTTTGGAGGGTTTTGGAGAGGAAGAAGATGACGAGAGGCAGTCAGGGAGGGATGGGGTAAACAGTAAGTGGTGCGGAGACAGAGCGAGGAAAGGAAAGAGAACAGTGGATTCGTTTGGTCATCGATATTCAGGCTTCCGCGTGTATTTATAAATAAATAAAAATTACAAATATTCTTACAATTTTCACCCAAATTTTTTT
>JAODPA010068005.1:0-10365 GCA_025585075.1 Nepenthes mirabilis | reverse complement strand
TCAACAAGCGAGATATAATATTAGCCGTCCGATCTTAAATTGAATCGGACAACTGATATTAAATCCTATCGGAGCCGAACGTGGACCGTACGATGAGAATCAGACGACCCAAGTCTTTAACAAGCGAGATATAACATCAGCCGTCCGATCTTAAATTGAATCGGACGGCTGATATGAAATCCTGTCAAAGCCCAACGTATATATCATTAGCCGTCTGATTTTAAATTAAATTGGACGACTAATATTAAATCTTGTCAGAGTCCAACGTGGGTTATCTGAATCTCATCAAACGGCCCAAGTCTTTAATAAGCGAGATATAACATTAGCCATTCGATCTTAAATCGAATCGGATGGCTGATATTGTGGGTCCAGGAGTTTATTATCTTTGATTTAATATTAGCTACCCGATTTCATTTAAGATCAAACAGCTAATATTAGATCGAATCTAATGAGATCCTAGTTGTCGTTTTTTCGAATCTAACGGCTGGTGGAATCTACTGTTAGAACCCTAATTTTAAGCAGAGAAAATGAATCTGGCGGCCATTTTCTCAAGCTCCTCTTCTTCTTCCACTCCACTGCAACCCTTTCAAAGCTTCCTTCTGTGCCATTTTCGATCTATTCCCTCGAAGCTTCAACAATCTCATCAACACTCTTCCTCTCATTGCCAGTTTTGACCTATTATTTCTGCAACTTCTCTCAAAGCATCATCTCTATTTTCTCTCGAAGCTTCATTCTGCACATCTTTGTTGGCCAGTGCTGAAACTTGATAATCTATTCTCTCTCTTAACTCAGCCATTAGATTGAATCTGATGAGATCCTGGTTATCATTTTGTTAAATCTAACGGCTAGTGGAATCTACTGTTGGAACCCTAATTTTAAGCAGAGAAAATGAATCTAGCGGCCATTTTTGCAAGCTCCTCTTCTTCTTCCACTTTACTGCAACCCTTTTAAAGCATCCTTCTGTGCCATTTTCGAACTATTCCCTCAAAGCTTCAACAGTCTCATCAACACTCTTCCTCTCCTTGCCAGTTTTGACCGATTATTTCTGCAATTTCTCTCGAAGCATCATCTTTGTTTTCTCTCGAAGCTTCATTCTGCAAATCTTTGTTGGCCAGTGCTGAAACTTGATAATCTGTTCTCTCTCTTAACTCAGCCAACATAGTTTTTTTTGTTTACATGCTTGAAAGAAAGAGAGAGCGTCAGAGAACAAGACGCCCCAAAAGCGCTTATAAAAGCTATGGTTGTCTTGTACTCTGAGAAATCTACCCTAATTTGCATACGAGAGAGAGAGAGATATATGGACAGAGAACGAAACACCTGAGATGTGCTAGTACATCTGTACAAACTGCGGCCGTACAGATGTACGGTCGTTTCATGTACAAAATTATGGTCGTATCCTGCTCGTACATTTGTATATCAGAAAAAATACAAATTATGGCTAAATATTGTACAAAGCTATGACTGTTCGTGCTCTGAGCTGTCTCTGACTCTCTTGTATTATCGGCTAATCTATTCCCATATATTAGAAAAGGGAATCTCAGATTCCCAATTATATTAAAATTTTGTGTATTTTTTTGTTGAAATTACATTATCATATTAATACATATGGTGTTATGGAATAATTCAAAATAGAATATTATAGATCATGAATGATTACACACCATTCATTTGCATGGCGTTTGACACCATAGATGATGTTGGGATTTTTTGAAGAACTACGGTAAAAGAATCGGTTACGGTGCACAAAAAATTTTATAATAAAGTCAAGAATTAATGATATTAAGATTTATAGGATGTTTACTTGCGTAAAAGAAAGTAAGAGAAGAACAAAAAAGGTGAAAAAAATACAGTAGAGATATAAAAATCCAGTGTGAATGTCATGCGATGCTTGAAGAGGTGCTTGTTAGAGAGATAACGAAAATTACTGTGAAAACATTCGTGTTAGAATACAATCGCAAACTTGAACCGCCCATAAAGGAAAGTGTTAGTTGCACGGGGTCAACTTATTGAGATGGCTCATGATACTTGATTGAGGCTAAGTGAGCCTTTAAGCTCATAGTGATAGAGGCGAGTGGTAGCGGGTTGTTGGCTATACAATAGAAGATCAAAAATAATATTTTCATACTAGGCGACAGCGCCGTATGCAACATGGTGAGGCATGGGCTATTTTGATGTATTTTTAAAAATAAAAAATTTTAGATTTTTCAATAAGTTACAATTTGATTCGGATGATTACGTGACTAAAATCTTTTGAGCCGAAACGAACATAATATTAGATTATTAATATTTTGGAGATGTAGTGACATTTGATACTACTTATGGGATTACTAAATGTTTGAGTCCCTTTACTGAATTTAACCACCATAGGCAGATGATGGTATTTGATGCTACTTTATTGTATGATAAAATAGCCGATTTATTTGCATAGCTATTTGAGACTTTTCTACGATATCATGGTGGCAAGGCTCCAATCACCAATTTTAAAGATCAAAATGTCGTTATGGCAAAAGTTTTAAAATTGGTGATGAGTAGTAATTATCATGGTTTATATACTTGATATATCTTATAAAATGCTATAAAGCATCTAGTTACTCGTTTGGAGACATTAACTGTATTTAAATCTTACATATTTTTTTTATACTTGATAAGTCCAATTTTGAGAATGTATAAGATAGCATGGTATATAATGTACGAGAGTCTCATGCCCGTACGTGGTTAGATAAAATATACGTGCTTCGTCATAAATGGGCATATTGTTTCGTAAGGAAGATTTTTTCAGTGAATATTAGAAGTATACAACTCTCAGAAAGTCTCAATAGTGATTTGAAAACACATTTAAAATACAATATTAATTTGAAAGATTTCTTCTATCATTTTAAACGAATTTTGAGGAAGTGTGAAAGAGAATTACTTATAAATTGAGTCAAGGTAAATGTTGTCAAATTTGATCATGAATAATTCTCCATTGATGATCCTGTTTGTAAAAATTTGTATGCCAACTATCTTCAAAACGATACAGAATGAGATGGTAGAGGCATTAGATTGACGTTTTGTATCACGATAGACCCTAAATATGTTCTTGTATCCATACGGATCCGAGGCATGCAGTTAAGGTTATTTTTGAGCATGAGATTGAGGTTATTAAGTGTCGATATTGGCTCATTAAGATTAACGAATTCATTTATGTTTAAAGTTTTTATCATTCACGACATAACTGCAATCTTACACACTTACATTGTGCTTCAATCGTATAATACTACATAATAACTTACAAGCATGGTCAAATCATAAATATCAATTGTCAGAAATGACCTATATACAGTTGCTACAGGTAAGTTATTGTACATCATATCTAGTTCGGTTATATATATATACATATATACATATATATATTGAATTCACCTTCAAGTCTAAATGTAAATATTCACATTTTTGTTTCTAACTGACAAGCAAACAGGCAAAAGATGGGTAGCCACATTCGAACATCTCTAGGATGTTCAAACTACAACTGCTTAATCTAAATCCACTACATCTGCAACCTCTTGATCTCCATATGAAATTTAAGCTTTTTGGTCATTTGGTTGCTCTCCATCCATCACGATTTTTAACACCTTTTACACTTCAATCAACGATTTGTTGCGGCATGATCTCATTAGTTGTCCCCTTACCAACATGCAAATTTAAAATATTGAGCACTATCTCATCCATCTTTATAATATTGTTCTGTATTTCTTCTCTCGCCCCAGGATAATCTCCAACTAATAAATAGTTCCTCATAATCTTCGATATCACTATTCCTGACTAAGCCTGTAGGTTATCATTTAATAATATACGATTGGAACACAGTGTAGGTGTGTAAGATCTTGCTTTTCTTATCCACCTATTAAGTATATACTTATCTAGTATTGCAATCATATCATGAATGATAAAAACCTTAAAAGCATGTGCACAAATGATTTCGTTAGTCTCAATGAGCCAATATCGACACTTAATAACCTCAATCTCATGCTCAAAAATAACCTTCACTACATACCTCGGATCAGTATGGATGCAAGCACATATTCAGGGTCTTGTCGTAATACAAAACGTCAATCTAATACCTCTACCATCTCATTCTCTATCGTTTTGAAGATAGTTGACATATAAATTTTTACCAACGGGATCATCAATGGAGAATTATTCATGATCAAATTTGACAATAGTTACCTTAACTCATAATTTATAAATAATTCTCTTTCACACTTCTTCCTCAAAACTCGTTCAAAATGATGGAAGAAATCTCTCAAATTAATATTATATTTTAAATGTGTTTTCAAATTACTATTGAGACTTTCTGAGAGTTATATACTTCTAATATTCACTGAAAAATTCTTCCTTACGAAACAATATGCCCATTTTTAACGAAGCACGTACATTTTATCTAACCACGTACGGGCATAAGACTCTCCTACATTATATACCATGCTATCTCATACATTCTCAAAATCGGACTCATCAAGTATAAAAAATATGTAAGATTTAAATATATTTAATGACTCCAAACGAGTAGCTAGATGTTTTATAGCATTTTATAAGATATACCAAGTATATAAACCATGATAATTACTACTCATCACCAACTTTAAAACTTTCGCCAAAACGACATCTTGATCTTTAAAAATGGTGATGGGAGCCTTGCCACCATGACATCGTAGAAAAATCTCAAATAGCTATGCAAATAAATCGACTATTTTATCATACAATAAAGTAACACCAAATACCATCATCTGCCCATGGTGGTTAAATTCAGTAAAGGTATCAAAGGGACTCAAACATTTAGTAATCCCATAAGTAGTATCAAATGTTACTACATCTCCAAAATATTAATAATCTAATATTATGTTCGTATCAGCTCAAGATAATAGTCACGCAATCATCCGAATCGAATTGTAACTTATTAAAAAATCTAAAATTTTTTATTTTTAAAAATACATCAAAATAGCCCATGCCTCACCATGTTGCATACGGCGCTGTCACCTAGTACAAAAATATGACTTTTGATCTTCTGCTGTATAGCCAATTAACCTACTATCACTCGCCTCTATCACTATGAGCTTAAAGGCTCACTTAGCCTCAATCAAGTATCATGAATCATCTCAATAAGTTAACCCCCTGTAACTAACACTTTCATTTATGGGCGATTCAAGTTTGCAATTGTATTCTAACACGAATGTTTTCATAGTAATTTTCATTATCTCTCTAACAAGCACCTCTTCAAGCATCGCGTGACATTCACACTGAATTTTTTATCTTCCTACTGTATTTTTTTCACATTTATTTATTCTTCTCTTACTTTCTTTCGCGCAAGTAAACATCCTATAAATCTTAATATCATTAATTTTTGACTTTATTATAAATTTTTTTGTGCACTATAACCGATTCTTTCACCGTAGTTCTTCAAAAAATCCCAACATCATCTATGGTGTCAAATGCCATGCAAATGAATGGTGTGTAATCATCCATGATCTATAATATTCTATTTTGAATTATTCCACAACACCATATGTATTAATATGATAATATAATTTCAACAAAAAATACACAAAATCTCAAGATCATAGGGAATCTGAAATTCCCATTTCTAATATATGGGAACAAATTAGCCGATAATACAAAAGTCAGAGACAGCTCAAAGCACGAACGGTCATAGCTTTGTACAATATTTAGCCATAATTTGTATTTTTTCTGATATACAAATCTACGAGCAGGATACGACTATAATTTTATACACAAAACGACTGTACATTTGTACAGCAACAGTTTGTACAGATGTACAAGCACATCTCAGGCGTTTCATTCTCTAACCATATATATCTCTCTCTCTCTGATGCATATTAGGGTGGATTTCAAAAATAAATGTACAGATTCTAAAGAACATAGGGAATCTCAGATTCCCCTTAATAAAATATGAGAATAGCTTAGCCGAGAATGTAAGAGAGCCAGAGACAGCTCAAAGCACAAAACGATAATAGCTTATATAGATGAATACTAAAGGACCCAAAACCCTTTATATGGATGAATATAATTCTTAAAATTTTTCCTAATTATATTATAATTTATTATTATTGATTCTTTGATTATATTTATACAGTTTTAATTATCAATTTAGTTACATTTCGCATACTCAATATCGATGCCATTTTTGTGTTCGCATCTCAGCATTGACTTCAACCCATAAATGTGCTCATGGTCAACTTAAATGTGCCCATAGAAAATTGAACACATTGCACGATTTTGTAGCTAAAAAATTCAAACTATAACAACATCAAAGCTTAACTTATGAGATGAGCAGTAATAAAAGTTAATTTTTTAAAAATATCGTTGGGTGGGATAGTAATAACCCAAACGACACCGTAATAGGCTGCACAAGCAACTCCCATAACTCTCCTGATCGTAGTGACTTGTCTTAAAACAATTAGAAGAAAGGTGGCTGAGTTTAAAACCTGATATCAACCTTTCAACAGAATGAAAAGATGATGAATAGCCTCATCGTCTAATTAAAGTCCTTGAAAAAGGTGGTCAATAACCTAATTGGTGATGTTCATGACTCAGTAAGAATTTTGTAAGAAGAGAATGAGTTCACCAATAAGACAAGCCTTTCGGTACAAACTACCATAACTAAGGCAATACCTTTGATGTTGACAAAGTCAGGCCTTTGAAACATTATTTATATGATAGCATACGAGATTCAAAAGAACTAGACAATTTTATTTTCAATTTGAAACTATTTTTTAAGGTTGCAAAAATAAACTTAGATGAGACAATTTTTTTCATAACAACTATATACCTGATAGGCAATATCAAACTATGATAGTGTACCAAATATGAGAAAAACTTGTCTAAGAAAGATTAAGTATCAACTTATAAAAAAATCTCAAGAGAAAACTCATCACACAATTCTACCCCAAAAATATCAAGGTCATAGCATGAAGAAAGTTAAAATAGATTAAACATATATAGACAATTAGCGATTGTGTTAAAACTTTCTCAATATACATGTTCGACATCAAGAATATTTGTGATAAGGGTCGTGTCTTTCATCTCATAGTGACCTACAGTTGTACGTTCAGACAGAATTATTCAGACAACAAGTATAAGATTTAACTTCTACCTAAAATACAGCTAAAAACTTGTTGATTATGTCATTAAGAAAGATAACCAAAATTAAGGAAACGGTGATAATCTTTCAAAGTAACCCACACAGAATGCATTCGATGTCAACAATTCAAAATTCAAAGGTCAGGGTAGGGAAAGAAACTTTTGTAAAAATTCATCACCAATTATCTCTCAAAACTCCAAAGGAAATGACAGTATGTCAATGAGTACAAAGTCTTTTAATGGATGTTTCATATATGATAAATCATAAAAAGTGGCATAATACCCATATAAATGAGCAATGAGTGCACTACAAAGAAAAAGTGATTCCCGAAGTCAAGAGATGACAAGAACGATGGGACCAAACTCATATGTGTGCAGTTCACCTCTTGGATGCCATGGAGAAGCATACTCAAACATCCACCAAATCTACAGACCTAATGTATGTAGAACTTCAAGTGAATAAAATGAGTACTCATGTTATGGTTGATATTGGTGCCACTCACAATTTTGTGGTTAGGATTAAAGAAAATCCACTAAGTATGCAGTTGGAAAGAGATAACAGCGGTATGAAGGCTATGAACTCAAAGGTAAAATCCACACTTGGTGTTGCCAAGTCTATGCTAATGCAGCTTGGAGAGTGAAATGAAAAGTAAACTTTACAGCAACACATAAATAACTTCAATATAATTGTTGAGATGGATTTGCTTAAGGTGACTAAGGAAGTCTGTGCCTAGTGGACACCTCCAAAAGGTCAAAAGAATCCAAAAGGAATAGTAAGGATAATGTATTGTCTACACCCCAATTTAAAAGAAACCTAAAAAAAAATGAGCCTACTTTTTTCATGACATTATCAATGAATAAAGACATCAAGGTTAGGTCCCCACTATTGGAAGTCCGCCTACTCCTAGAAGAGTTTGAAGAGTTGATGTCTCTTAAATTATCCCAGGTTTTTCCACCCCCAGAGAACAATGGTCAAGAGTGAGGCCACTTACTTAAGAATCATTCAGGATGAAACCTCCAGAACCAATGAAGCTTCAAAAATAATTGGATGGTTGATTAGCTTAGTGTTCATCCACCCTTCGAAGGCACCTTATGGAGCATTTATTCTATTTCAGAAGAAGCAAGATGAGAGTTTTATATCTTTGTATTGACTATATGACCGTCAACAAGGTGACCATATAAAATCACTATCTGATTCCCTTGATCACTGCCTTATTTGGTCAATTGAATAACGCAAAATGCATCATAAAATTTGACTTAAGGCTGAGATATCACCAAATCAAAATTGTAAAAGGTGATGAGTCAAAAACTACACATATCACAAAATAATAGAGCTTTTGATTTGCTTGTAATACTATTAGATTATATTGAAGCCACTACCTAATATTATATTGAGGCCCTCATCAGTGCCAAAAGTTTAAGAGATTAGTATTGAACAAAAGTTAACTACATCAATGAGAAAGAAGAAAAAGCAGTCGTAAGTGAAAACAGAGATCACCATAAAAAACAAGTTAAGAACTTACTAAAAACATAAGATGAAAGAAATAAGAGGTCAAGTATCTTGAAAATTACGCCAATGAAGACATCGACTGCTTAGTAGAAAAATAATGTTAAAATTTAAACTGAGCCGTGTTAAGATAAGTATTGCTTGATTGTATTTTCAATTAATGACTTCATTACATTCCACACACTTTAAATTAATACAATTTTTATTTTCACATCCCAAGATTGACCCTAACCCTTTGGTGTGCCCTCATAGGTTAACTTAGTTGGTACTCATTCTCGTAAAAAACAAGACACATCATATGATTCCATAGCTAGAAAATATAAACCATAACAACACAGTGCACCTGACAGCTAATTACATCTTATTTGACATTAGAAAAAAGATTTTTTATTATATCAAAAATATATAAACAATATTAATCATTCTATTAATCTATCTATTAGATTTATTCCCTCAAGAAAAATTACAAATTATCACAGCATTGGGGAGCCATTTTTGTCATTTTTAACTCATTTTTAAATAAAAAAAATCATACAAAAAATAAATTAATAAAAAATGTAATTTGCCTTTATTAGGCATCACTTCTTTGGCATTTTTACTTAAGATTAAGAAAATTAAAACTACTTGTACTAACTTAATTGATTAAAGTTTTCAATTCAAACAAATATAAGGTGTAATTTGGATTCCAGAAAATTATAGGAAAACGACAGTTTCTGATCACATTTTCCTCACGCAATAAAAAAGAACAGTTACTTCCAAACAGTAGCAAGCGGAGAAAACCAAGAAAAAGAGGGACTACCAGACTTTAGACTTCGAAAGATTTTTCTCCCTTGGAAAATAAAAGGGAAAATAGTAGACTTCGATGAGTTCTTGAAAGAGCACAAATAATCACAGGAAAAACTTTTAGACAAAGTCAAGTACCTGAAAAAAAAATGGAATGAGAAGTGTACCTTCAGATCTGTGTCGAAATCATCACGAGGCTCGGAAGGGGAGCGATAGAGGAAGCGCAAGAGAGAAAGAGGAGGAGAAAGAAATATGCGTGTATATGTATATATATATATATGTACATACTTACCGATAGATGCATGCATAAGCGCTTCTCGATCGAGAGAGAGAGAGAGAGAGAGAGAGGAACGGGCAAAAGAAATGGAGCGAGCGACAATTTGATTTCAGATTGAAAACTATAGAAAGGAGCATCACGATCCCCTTACTCAGAGATTAATGAATCCACATAAAATTGCCGCTTCAAGCCCCGAGCTTTGGCCGATAGGGCCGCCGTCTCCTCCTCCTCGCCCGGCTAACCTCTTCTTCGCTTCGACCCCTCGACAAAAGATGAAAGAACCACAACAAAACCCTAATTTCCCACGGCACTAGAGTTCATCGTTTCTAATTATGGGAAGACTTAGAGCATTGAAACGGCATCGTTTGGCTGACTGAGGCGAATTTCTCGGCTTTCACGTCTCCTTTCAAGCCGCTTGGGCTTTGACCAGGGTTCAATTTTGGGCCTTAGTTCAAATTTTCAGAGTTTGGGCTTTTGGGCTTCTTAGGGGCATTTTTGGTACATTAAATAGTTTGTATAAAATCATGAAATACCACTTAAGTTTTAAACATTCTTAGTTGAGCTACAACTATCCTTTCAAATGTTAAATTCTACTATTTTCTGATATATGATTAAAATATAAATGGATAAATTTAAATCCCTATAAAAATATTATCCTTAA
>JAODPA010068004.1:0-10365 GCA_025585075.1 Nepenthes mirabilis | reverse complement strand
TATTTTATACTATAAGTCTAAAAAGTTCTACTATATGGTGATTTTGATTATAAAATAACTTTAATAATATAAGGATACAATCCTTTGTAATAATAAAATTCAGCAATAGGGAATATAAGAACAAATAATAAGAAAACGACTAGTAAAATAGTATTGTCAACAGCAAGAACAATATATCCAAATAGCAGAGAATGAAAGACGATTTAAAATCCAAACGGATAAGTAAATCTTCCTCTTCTTCCTTTCTATCTCTTTATCCTATTTCTTTCTCTATTTTGATGCTCAAAGAAGACTCAAAATATTTGCACACAATATTCTAAAATTGCGCAGGAGTTTTTATATCAATGTTGGCATGCAAACACTCATCATACATTCAGTATGCACGATCATTTTGGACAAATCACGTGCGTACGCCTCTTAGGTATGTATCAAGTGCTACTTCTCTAGGCAAACCATGTACATACACCCTTTAAATGTGCACCAATTGCTAAATTCTTAGTCATACTGACACATGCGCTACTCATATGTCATTCACCACTAAAAATTTGCCCATGTACGAGAAAATTCTCACACAATATCAAGCATATCGTTGGATGATATATCAATAGGAGTGTTACTCATCGCGAATTGACCTAAACCCCAACAAACTTCTTCCCATGATGGTATGTAACAACAAATACTTGTAAGGATGAATAGAGTTTTGGTTGTCATAAAGTAACGCATACCATTCATGCCTGAAATTGAGTTTTCGGATAAACATTCTTATCCACTACAATTCTTTACTCACTTTTATCACTGCAAAGAATTCAATTTTAGTGGTAGAAAAAATAATATATTTTTATAGCTTTAACTATCAAGACACAGTTTCTCTCATAAACATAATCGGGTAATTGGAAGTGGACTTTTGAGAGCTATTGTTGTCTTCCATGTCGGTGTCAAAGAACCAGACTAAAAGCGGCATATAATCACCAAAGTAAAAATATATCTTGGGAGTACCCAAAAAATATTTTAATATACATTTTACCACAAACTAATATTCCTTTTCTAGATTAAAAAAGGAATTGACTAATAGTTCCAATCATATGAGTTATGTCTAGCTTAGTACACGACACCGTATACATTAAACTTCCAAAGGCCAAAGAATAAGGAATATGCCTCACACTAGTTTTCTCATCCTTTATAGAAGGATTTTGCTAAGTACTCAATTTGAAGTGATTAGCAAATGGAGTTCTCACTAGTTTAAACTTCTCAATATTGAAATGTTAAAGCGCCTTTTTAATGTGGCATTATTGGGATATCCAAAGCTTATTCACCCTTTAGTCATAAAAAAATCTTATACCAAGAATTTACTTCATCGGTCCTAAGTATTTCATAGTAAAAGATTTCTCAAGCTGCTTATTTAACTCACTAATTTAGGATATATTTTGCCCAATAATAAGCATGCCATTCACATAGAATAAGAGGATAACAAAGTCCTCTTCTAAAAAATCTTTGAGTTGTTTAATCTAACATTATTGATTTGAACATTTTGTTTCATTCCCTAGAGGCAAACTTTAACTCGTAAATGTTTTTCTTCCGGTGGCATACTAGATGCTCACTTTGTTTAATTTGAAACCCTTTCAGTTGCTTTATATAATTTCTTTATAATGGGAGCTACCACCATTGATTTAAACAACATCTGCACATCTAGTTGCTCAATGTCTTGAACAATGATTGCAGCTAATCTAGAAAAAAAACTCAAATAAAAAAAAATATTCATAATGGGAGATAAAATCTCCTCAAAATTGATGCCTTTCATTGACCAAATCCCTTCACAATCAATGTCACCTTGTATCTTAATTTAGGTTTATTCTCTTCGAATTCCAAGTGGAAAGCCCACTTATTCGTCAATACATGCTTACCTTTAAACAACATAGTGAGTTTAAAGTGTGATTTTTATGCAAAGATTTCACCTCGTTATGTGTGACATCCATCCATTTTGTCACGTGGTCACCTTTTATAACTTCATTAAAACATTCAAACTAGCTATCATTAGTAACTAATATATATTTATCAACCGATAGGTGTAAGGAGAGACATCGATTTCTTTTAAATTGTCGGAGTGAAATAGCTAATGTAGACTCGGGAGCTTTACGATGAACATGATCATGAGTATCATCATTAATATCAACATCATCCACCTCATAAACGAGTAAAAATCTCGTGGTTTTCCATTGCCTTATCATCATCTCGAGCAACATATTCAATTTAAATTGGTATCGGTGTCAATGACATAGGATCGATATCACAAAGGCAGTCGTTGTCATTATTGGAGATCACCTTCTCTATTTTGTCAATATTCTCAATAGACTCATTTTCAACAAACACCACATCCGTAGACTTTACAAGCTTTATCTCTAATAAATCATAAAACTGATAATCAAATTCATCTTCTTCGTAGATGAAAATATGTATTATCACATCTTTGCATTAAGTTTGAACTTTTCATTCCTTGGAATATGGACAAAAAACTTATACCCAAATACATGCAAGTGATTGAAAGAGGCTTCCTTTTTGAACCACACCTTGTCGACCATATCACTATTTAGGGGATCATTAGGTAAGAGTTTGATTACATGAGTCATAGCATTCAAGGTGTCCCCCCCCCCCCAAAATTTGTCGATGACCTTTACCTTTGAAGGTGTACAACAAACACTTTCAAACAATGTTTGATTCATCCTTTTGGCCATACCATTAAATTATGATGTCTTTGGTAAGATTTTTGATATCATACATCGTGTAAGCAAGAATATGCATTAAATACCCTAATGTACTCTATTCTATTGTCACTTTAAATGTATTTCAACTTTTTTCCCTATTTTTGTTTCAATTAAGGTATTAAAAATTACTTAAAGATATTAAGAGTTTGATCATTCATCTGAAGAGATACATCAACATTTGTTTTGAGCAATCATCTATAAACATTATGAAATAAAATGCTCTACCAAGTATTTTTATTTTGAGGGGACCACATATATTAATATACACGAACTCAAACTCTCAATTGCTTCCCAACAATATAATGACACTTTCAACTTTGCGTCCATCATACCCAAAAGAACGTGCTTCTATGCTAAACAATTTAGCCCATTTTTGCTTATATGGCTAGGAAGCTTGTGCCATAGATTAGGAAACTTATCATTCTTGATGACGTTCGTGTCTCCATTCTACATTAAGGCTTGTAATATGTACAAGCTAAAAAGTTTCTTTTCTGTATTACCATTAGAGAGCCTCTAGTAAGTTTCTACGTGTCCTAAAAAAATGTATTATAAAACCTTTCATCATCAAACTTATCAACCAAAATATGATTCAATAGAAAATTTATTACATGTTATACATCCCTTAAAATCAACTTTATGCCATTACTTATGGTTAAATATATGTCACCGCAATTCATGATTTAGCACAATCCGTTATTGTGAGGTCCCATACCCAAAACATGAAATTTTAGAAGTAATTAAAATGATGATAATCGAGATGTGGCTAAACATGCATTGAAAAATGAGGGTTGGAAGCAAAAAGTGAGAAATTTATCCGAGTTTAGCAAACTGCAGGGCTGCAACTGCCGTGCGCTCAGGGAGCGGCAGCAAGCGCAAAATACAGTACACAGCCATTCGCAGTGTGCCAACCGCGCTCGAACGAGCACCTGGTAGAAACCATGCACTTGCCGCATGCCTACCCCACGCCCAAGTGCAGGCACGACTTTTACCCCCGCATTCTGATTTCATTTTTGTTATAAGTGAAGGGGGGAAAGGGTAGAGAGTAGAGCAGCAGCCGTACGAAGGAGGAGGAAGAAGAAAAGAGGAAGAGGGAAAATCACCTATTTCGATTCACTTCGGATAAAAATAATCGTAGATCCGGCTCAGACAAGTGTACCTCGAATGCTATTTTTCATTTTTACTACTTTTTCTTATTCCAAAATTGGTAAAAATGCTCTAAAGTTTTATTACTCCATATTTAAAGCAAACGAAGCATGTTTTCTTCGATTATTCCGTTAGATTTCATATTTACTCATGTGTATTGTAATATTTGGCTTTGATTTCATGAATGAGCATGTATTTAGTGTCCGATTTGGTTCCGGACACAAGACACGAAACCCTAACTCAAAAATATTATGAATTTTTTGTTAAAATGCATGATTTGGTATATGTTTTTGGATTTATGGCGTTGATTTCATGAATAAACACATATTTGGTGTTCGATTTGAGTCCGAAAACTTTGGCGAAGCCCTAAGTACAAAATTGAAGGGATTTAACAATTTTAATCCAAATTTCTTGTCATGTAAAAGTTAATTGGTAACTTGGTAATGCATAGTATGTAATTTATGACTGAACAGTTTATACCGATTTACACTGTTAATTTTCTGAAGGATTATAAACTGTTTACTGTATATTTTGAAGCTACTGAAGAGTTATTGAGAAACTCTAACTGATTTTTGAAACTGAAAAAGGGTTTTCAGTTTAAAAATATAAAAAAAAATATTTATTATACTGTTATTTAGAACCTAAGACTGATATACAGTTAGGTTAGGTTCTCCGATATGCTTTATAACGTTATGGTGGTAATCGATGATAACTCTATCCATTGAGTTATATGTGATCCGTCCTTTCTCAGGACATTAATCTAGAGGGTAGCTACTGTTATCGGCCGGCACCCCTTGTTCTGAATCCTCGGAGAGGGGATAGACACCGCCGGAAGGGATCTCTTGTTATTATTTCTGACCTTAGATTGTGTAGAGTGAATACAATCTATCCTCGATTATTCATTCCCTCCACTGGTATGGTCTACTGGTAGGATCTTCTACTGATAAAAAAGAAATTTCTGTAACTTATGGAGTTGAGACTGACTTTCGCTTTCTAAAGTACGATTATACTGATTTCTAATTTTCAAGGTTTAATTAATGTCAAGTCATACATTTTCTACTTTCCATGTACTGTTCATCTTCTGTATATTTTATGATATGATAAATTTGCATAACTGTTCTGTATAACTGATTTACTGCATGTGTACATGTACCTTATTAAATTTTAACTCATTATTTTACTATTTTTCTTCCTCCAGATGAGACAATAGAACTCGTACTGGACAAAAAGGAATAGTTAAAGTTAGCCTACTAACTTTGAAGTCTTGAAGCCTTTGGAGATCTTGGAAGGAAGTATTTGAACGTAATTGCCTGACTTTTTGTATATGAATTTATGTGTATGGATGTTGTAAGAAATGTATAAAATAGACAGAGATTTATACTTCTACAAGTTTATAGTTCTGCTTTCGCTATATGTTTCTTTTCTGGATTCTATTACAGAACCTAGATGACATCTCTCATATGTTTCTAACTTAATGGATGGGATTATAATTAAGCCATGGATGCTATGGCAGTCAGAGATCCTGTGTATGTATGTTGTAAGATAAAATTATAATATCTGCTTAGTTGTATGTTTGTTTTTGGACATTTGATACAGGTTATATTTTAAATTTTATCCGATTTATAGAGAAAACTTTGTCAAAATTCTTATAAAATTCATATGCTTTGAATTATGATTTTAAATTCTATTTTTGTCCTGACGGAAGCTTTCAAGAAAAAAATCCATTTCGTCACAATTGATATCAGAGAAATATCAGAGAAATGAGATGCTTTAGGGTTAATTGATTGAAAAGCGGAAGCATAGACTTAGGTTTCTGTAGGGATAGGTCTGGGTAGTTAAGCTAATTAGGATGTTCAAGAAGATGATCCCTAGGCTAGAATTAAGTATCATTAAACTGTTCATGGCCCCCTTTCCCTTAAATTAGTTTCTTGAGGATTGTAATATTATATTTATTTTTGGTTATAAGATATAAGATGGCTAGTAGGAGAGGTAGAAGAAGCAATCGTGGTGGTGTTAATACTCTCCACGATAGAGAAGCGGCATATATGGACCTTTTAGAGGGGATGGCTAACGTGGTTGAGTCTGTAGAGCATCATTTTATGGCCCCGATCTCTACACCCGAGCTAGCCCCGACAATTCTAGCTCCAACCACGTATGATCGATTTACAGCGGAGTGAGCACCAAGCTTTTTGGAAAAGTCGGATCCAATAGAAGTGGATGTGTGGCTTAAAATGATGAAGAAGATCTTTACCGTGATTCGCTGCAATGACTAGGAGAAGGTCACTTTTGTAATATATAAGCTAGAAAGCGAAGCCAACAGTTGGTGGAGTATGAAAAAGAGGGCGTTAGGAGTGCCCGATGATGAGATTACATGGGAGATGTTCAAGAATACATTTATGGAGAAATATTTTTTATCCAATCTCCAAGATCAAAAAGAGTAAGAGTTCATGAGGTTGAGGTAAGAAAATATGATGATGACGGAGTACGACACAAAATTTACTGAATTGTCCCATTTTTCACCTTTTTATGTGGGATGATATTAGAAAGTCCTTGTTAATTTTAAAGCTCGAGACTTATACTGAAATTTTAGACAGGGCGGTGATCTATGAGAAAGAAGTGGAGATGGAGAGGTTCTATGCAAAAAGGATGGCCAGTCGGATGGGTTTTAGTGTTAGATCGAATGTGGGATCTTTTGGACTGACTAAAAAGGTGAGGACAATTGATAAAGGGAAGAGTATCATTCCAACTCAGTCAGTGACTGATTCTAAAGTATCGGCCGCTGATTGAACTTTTTGTGGGAGGAAGCATCTCGGGCAAGCGTGTCGCAAGGTATTGAAAGCATGCTTTAGTGTGGACAGTAGGGTCACGTGGTGAAAGACTGTCCGTTACCTTCGAGACTAGAAGGAAAGAAGCCTATTGTCGTAACTAAGACTTTTTCAGTGACCGTTTAAGATCCGAAGGCATCCCCTAACGTTGTGGAAGGTACCCTCTTTATTTATGGAGTTTCTGTATCTATATTGTTTGATTTGGGGTCTACCCACTCTTTTATTTCTTCCCGATTTGCATGATGAATTGTCTCTACCCCTTGCGTTTTGAATTATGTGTTAGCGGTATCAACTCCCACTGGATCTTCTGTGGTTATTGATATTATGTATCCTAGATGTGGGGTTGAGGTGAATGAGGAATGCTTGACTGTAGATTTAATATTATTGAACATGAGTGATTTTGATGTCATTTTGAGGATGGATTGGTTAGCTAACTATCATGTCAGTATTAATTATTTTCTAAAAAGGGTTTGTATTAATATCCCTGAGATGAAACCCTTTTTCTTTCAAGTCATTAGAAGGAAGGAGGTGCCTGTGTTGATCTCTGCCTTGCATGCCAAGCACTTGATGAAAAGTGGGCGTAAAGCTTATCTAGCCTATGCTTGCACCACTAGGAGTCATAGTGTGCCGGCCAAGGATATCCTTATTGTTAATAATTTTGAGGATGTCTTTCCGGAGGAGTTGTCTGGATTACCTCCATACCGAAAAATTGAGTTTGAAATTGCTATTGTTCCTGGTGTTAGTCCGATTTCTAAAGCTTCTTATTGCATGGCCCTGATTGAGGTGAAAGAATTGAAGTTACAATTGTCGGAGCTATTGGATAAGGATTTTATCAGATCGAGTGTATCTCCTTGGGGAGAACCGGTATAATTTGTGAGGAAGAAAGATGGGTCTTTGCGGCTATGTGTTTATCACGATTAGGAATAAGTATCGGTTACCGCATATCGATGACTTGTTTGATCAATTGTAAGGATCTCGGGTGTTCTTAAAGATTGATTTGAGATCTAATTATTTTCAGTTGAGGATTAAACGGGAGGTTTTGGCGAAGATGGCTTTCCGAATGAGATATGGCTATTATGAGTTCCTTGTTATGCCTTTTGGCCTTACAAATGTCCCTACTATATTTATAAGTTGATATCTCTACCATCTGTGAGTTGCAAGTCAATGTGTAAGTAGCTTGGTCTATAAGTTGGGCCTCTTGTTGAAGTGCTCGCAAAACTTCAATATTTCTCGCACTGTTGTCATCGGACGCTTTTGATGAGTATGCCATATTTGTAATTTTGTGGTCGCGACATCCAATAAAACAAAGAGCTTAAAATCTATTTTACTATTTCAGATTCGTCCCAAGACTGGCACCCTAAGACATTTACCCACCTCCAACCGCAAATTACACGATCGATCTATTGACTAGAGACTACAAAGATATTATAAATCCTCAACTCATTTATTGAACTCTATCGTTTCCTCGAGTATCTATGATTCCTAATTCCTCAAATCATTTGAAGAATAACAATTCCTTGTAATACCAAGTCCTCTAAAATACACACCATTCTCTACTCTGACTTGATTTATTAGAATTACATCTAAACCTCCAAATCTCATCGCTAAATATCCTCAAACATTATCAACTTAAATCCTCAAATATTCACACAGAATCTTAATTCTCTGATACTATTAATTGTAGTGACCCGAGCTCGGATGCCCGAACCCGACCCGGACCGTCACGGTGAAATTTTTGAATCGTCCAAAATCATCAATTACGTGACATCAAATAGTTTTAATGAATTCTATAATATCATTTAAGACAAAATCCATAACCATCATAAATGCATCATCACATAAATATCCATAATAATGACTACTAATTTCAATAAATGACATCGACGTCCCACAATATCAATTCTCATAAAGAAATCTCATAAAAATTGAACGGTAACTAAACTACCAAGATCTTAAATCTCCGTCCGAAGAGCCTCGAACTCTGATATCACTTCTATCTGACGGCTACCCAAAAGTCACGTGATCTACTTGATCTTGATGTCAACCTGTCTAATCTGGAGCCAATAAAACATAAGGGTGAGCCAAAGCCCAGCAAGTGATAATAATCAAAAACGGTATATAACAATAATAATCTCGGATATTAAACTATCAAGATCTCAATATAAATCTAACCATCTACTATATCCGAGACGAATTTCAACACGTCGTAAACACGACTCTAGGCAAAATAGGTCCCACAAGACCCGCACATCCAAAAACAATAAGAGTGCCAATAAACAACGGTAATCCCCTGGAATCCGATATCAACGATGATTGGGGATTTTCCCGGTCCATATGTCAGCGTGAACGACCTGAACAACAATATCGATGAACAATATAGATTCCACCAATATCCGAATAACGTAAAATCTGATCAATGAATTCTACAAAATGTAACTCATGGATTCAACCGAATCACAAACTCACGAGATATCAACAATGATGAAACACCACAATGAATCTCCTTGGACCTTATTCTACCATAGTGACCCAAAGGCCGCGTATTTACGCCCCCAACGGCTGGGTAAGTGCAACGAGGTTATCCATGGTATCCAACTACCCCTACAGTCCTCCCAGAGGCTGTACCCGTAGCCTGCCGATACCACCTCCGATACCCCTCGCCAATGATATCCCAGATATCATCCTCTACGATAGTCACTAGGTTATAAGCATCCCTCTTGACTCACTGTACGAAATATCAAGAATTTGATTATCAGCTCAAATTGAGGTCACAACTGTACGAGATAACAAGAATCTCCTTGGATCTTATTCTGCCACCGTGAACCAAAGGCCGCGTATTTACGCCCCCAACGGCTGGGTAAGTGCAACGAGGTCATCCATGGTATCCAACTACCCCTACAGTCCTCCCAGAGGCTGTACCCGTAGCATGCCGATACCATCCATGATACCCCTCGCCAAATGATATCCCTGATATCATCTCCTACGATGGTCACATGGCTATAAGCATCCCGCCGAACTAGGCAATATACCTCAACACCACCAGGACACGGAAATCAGTATCGGATAAGCGTAGACCACATTAAAGTACCAAAGCCTCCCATTCGACCAGATACTTCAATGTTTTCACACACTCTCCTCAACCTTGACCGTAAGAAGTCAACACATACTCACACACCGAGTATAACGCAAAGAAAGTTTTGCAACATCAATAATAGGAACGTCGTTCGATGTTAACCAGACCGTACTCACACAATCAAATCCAACACAAAGAAATATATCTCAGACCGTTCAAAGGCATACAATGATCGAGGTATGATTTATGTGCTTAATTCAACTACTCAACTGTTCTTCCATTCTGTTCTGGAGCGATGCCTACAATTAAGGCCAATGATCTTTACTTTTATTCAAGTTCCATCCCCAAGCAATATTTATTTCTCCACAAACAATCAATGTACTTACCTAATTATTAACACAGGCCGGTATATTTCGAAATGCCACATATATAAAGTGTAAATGCCTTCTATGCTCCTTAACATTTTTATTCTCATGTATACCCATATGTCCACACATAAACATACCTATATTTTCATTATCCGTCTACATTCATATACACTTATACATTCCCACTTATATATATA
>JAODPA010068003.1:0-33099 GCA_025585075.1 Nepenthes mirabilis | reverse complement strand
AATAATTCACAGTAAAAGATTAATGGGAAATCTCAATCATTAATTGTGGAGATAATGTCACATATAAAGTGGAAACCTCTCTTAATTTTGGGGTAAGCCAAGTAAAGGTTTAAGTAATAGAGAAAGAGAGAGAGAGAGAGAGAGTCTTATGTGAATGGAGGATCCTGCTCCGCCCACATTGGGGTCAAAACCCTTGCTTCGTAAAGTAGGAACCCTACTTCAAAGCCTTACGAGCTCTACGATTATTAACTGCTACGCTAACTTTTCCATGACTACATCGCATTTTTTAATTAATACAACACAAATACCGTCTCTATGATTTAGACTTAGGCCTTGAACGGAACATACCCATTGAATATCAATCCTGAGCAAACATAATAAAAAACAAAGGTCATAAAAACCGATTATTATTTTTTACTGTGCCTATTCCAGTACTTAAATTATTGACCGTTTACTAAGACAATGCAAAAATAAATGACAATGTTTTCTTCCCAATAAGTGATAAATGACGATCTCGTATCTTATTTTCTCAAGCATAAAAAATATCGTCAAATGGAGAGCCTTTCGTTTAAAAAATATTATAATAAACGTGATGTTTTACGGTTGACATTAAACCGGATAGGAGAACAAATTTACAGGAGAATTTAGGTCTGAAACCTTAAAAAGAGAGGAGATCCCCACAATTTGCTTCCCTTGGTATTATTTAAATATTGGTTGATGAAGGGGAGGAACTCCTCGAAAAGTGGGGTTCTGGCTAAGCCATGCATGGGTAAACAAGCAGAGGATGATTGGGAGTTGGTAGCCTCGGCCATGCCTTGGTAGGGCTTCCCATGAGAGCTTGTTCGAGCAACTCTAACAACAATTCAAAGGCATTTATTGTTAGATTTTGTTCATTCTCTTATGCGTGCCACAATAAATAGAGGATTATTCAAGTGGCATAAGATATTGAATGGTCACATAATATTCGTACGAGGATTAGTCAAGAATTAGTCACAGGTCAACAGAATGACGCATGACAAGCATCTGATTTACGTTTGTACGCCGATTTCGGATTGGGGTTGCCTAAGGTGCACTCGAGAGAGCGTTCGTGAACTGATTTTAGTAGGTGCGCGCATTGACCGGCGCTCGAGCACACATCGTATAAAATTGCGCTTGACATAATTTTTGAGTAATTCAAAAATCATTTCTTATACAAGGAGCGCTGCACAGAAAGAAAAAAGAAAAAAAGATTCATTATTTGGTTAAGTTTTGTTCTTCGCCAAGATTGGATACATTATTCTAAAGTAAATTTCTAATACACATCTCATTTAATTACTTTTATTTCTCATTGTATTTTCTCTTATAAATTGTTAGATTTATTAGGGGATTGTAATCAATTATTTTTACTTGGGATTGTGGTGAAGAAATTTCGAATGTAATTATTTATAACCAGCATTATTATTATTGTAAATTTATTCAAAATGTATTATAATTTTTCTCTTGGTTGAAAAGAATATTCTACGTTAAAAACGCTATACATTATTGTATTTCTTGTAATTACAAGTTTTACGGTTAATGTTTGACGGGGGACTTAAGTTTTATTCTATGCATTGGGTTGCATGTGTTCTAATCGAACCCCAACATTTATTTCCTAAAACTATGATTCCCTGCATGATCGGTCAGTAAGACAAAATCTACGGGAGGTTGCATGCACAGTGCATCCGGTCGTCTATTGGCTTAGACAAGGTACAATACCATAGGAAAGCTAACTATTATATTGCACGGATACATGGAACACATTATACATCAAGTGTTTAACAAAAAGAAAGGGGAGGAGAAGAATACGAGTATCACCAACAGAGGGATACTTCTGCTTGGAAAAACTGAAAGCTAGTGCTTTATAAGATTCAACTCAAAATAGAGTCCAGAAACTGAAATATTTATGAATCCAAGAAAGCATTGCAATGTCCAACAAATGCCAGATACAGACACAAGACACAGGACACATCAGACACCACCACCTGTGTCAGAAAAATAAATTGTGAAAGGGAAGTTGTAGACACGCATATCTGATGTGCTTATAGAACTATTTTGACAGCAATGAATAGCTCAGCTACCCATGTATATCACTTTCAAACAAGCCCCCCACGGGGCACAGTTTCGAAATTATTTGGCAATTATAGGATGCAAATTGAGCCTCTAATATCCTTTTCCTTTGTATTAGTAGCTAGTCTCTGCATCCCATGAGTGAATAGGATTGGTGTGGATAACAACAAATAAACATAAACAATAAGCTCCTTACAAACACAAATTATAAGCTCCTTCTTCTAATTGACAATAGGTGCAAATTCTCCCATGACTTTCCTCTCCTTTTCATTGGGAGATGGAAGGTAATGCAGCATTTGTTAACTAATATAGTATGTCCAATTTTATAAAATTCCTTAACTATAATATTACCAAGTGTTAGATGATTACAAGCCATGATTTTACACATTCTTTTTCTGTACTTTAATAGACATCCCTGAGTGTCCTGTCTGATTTTACAATAGTCGGTGTTGCGGCGTCCATCTCTCTACAAATCACAGCCAAAGGGGATGTAGATCTCAATACAATGTCTAGAAAGGCACATCTACATGCACATTACTTCATAAAAGGTTTGGAACAAGTATTCAGTTGATAGAAAAAGAGAAAATACCAGCAAATAGATACACAAGTATAAACATCACTGAAGTTGAAAACTAGATCACTGCGAGCATCAAAGATGACCCTAAAGTATCACCTGTGAAAATGCAACTGGAACATACAAACATTAAATTAGTAGCAGATATGGGCATATGTATCAAGAGGATGAGAAATCTGGACCACTAAATTGCAGATCATTCACCTGCAGGAGTTCCAGCTGCCTGAAGGGCATACAAGCTTCCAGCATCTACATACCCAGCCTGCTGAAGAATGTGAATCTTAAGAAGTCATCGAAGGTAAAAGGGCGATCCAACAGCAAAGTGACATGAATTGACCAGTTTTATTTTATGTACCTGGGAGAATCTGCCTTTGGGTTCTGCAGGGAGATATGGGTTTGTAAAATCCCTATAAAGACAAAATTAAACAATCAGCATCTTGCCGATCGGCAGAACAAACAAGATTTTATGGATCCAAATTTGGATATATAAAAGCCTGCATAGGCAAGTGATTCACCTTGTCCGTTCATTATTATAGTTCACTCGTAATTCATCAAGGCTGGACCATAATAAAGACAAATAAATACAAGATCAAAGTAAGTACAAGATTAGAATAAAATCTAGATATGAAGTTCAGACTCAGGACGCAATGTATACTACACATACCCATGTTAGATGTATGTCAATATTAGTTTCTCACAAATCTTCCATTACATTATGTGGATCATATCCAGTTGCCCATACCCATTTCAGGTCTCTAATATGTGTCCCACACAGGTATGATAAGATTAGACTAAGAGTCAGCTTGACTAGCCCTACCTAGTGAAGAGAGAAGGGGGAGATGGATGAATGGAGGTGGGAGAGCGAGACTTTAAATGTGCACATAAGTAAGCACACAATGGATGGGGAAAAATAACAAACGAGAAAGAGAGCAAACATAAGCACTGGGACACAAAAATGAAGGTGTGAGCACAAGACTTAGAAGGATTTAAACATACTTTGAAAATTGTATATCCAGCTGGCAACAACCATCATAGATATTACGCCTCTAGAACATAATTACAAATGTCAAACTTCAAGCAAATTGTTTATTAAAATCAATAGTCAAGGACAAATCCATCTGCAAACCTGAAGCAAATTTCTTGCAGTAACTGCACTCTCGTGCGATTGATACTGGACAAGGGCTTGGAAACCTACACAGTATGCATTCTCAGAACAAATGGAACTTCTGGGGCAATGTATAAGAATCATGTAAAGTATGCATCAACATTAGAAGGGCCCATTATCTTTCTTAGACATCTCTCAGATCATTGTGGTGTAATCTCTCACATCAACATTTATCACAGTCGCATAAAATTAAAACAAAAAATTTTCACAACAAATATGTATGCCAAATCTAGCAATTTTTTCATGTCAGATTGAGAGTAAACTTCACAACACAATTTTAGACAGAAAAAGAGAGAAAAGGAGGAGAGAGAACTTGAAGGAGCTGACCAGCTAACTTCTGAAAGGTGACAATCTTCTCTACAAATCCATGAGGGGAAAACACTTGATGTAGCACGTCCACGGTTATAGGATATAGCATTTGATGAATTGTAAGTAATAGAATTCGATTAGGCTGTGTATCCAGAGAGTGCCCCACAGTAACCAGCAGAGAAACAGAAACGGCGAGAGAGAGAAGAAAATAAATAGAAGATAACATAGAGAGGAGGAAAAAAAGTATAGACTAACATGCTGCATGTAATCCTTTAACAAAGACGCATTGAAATAAGGAATAGCGTGAGATAAATACAACAGAGCTAAGAACACTTAACAGGAGCTGCAATATGCACAGCAAATGCATGCTAAAATGACATGAACAACAAAGTGGCTTCCATTGAATTAGTTTATGTTTTTAACTACTAGAAAATCCCTTTTCCGCTGACATTATGGTAAAGAACACACAAAACAACATTCATGAAAAAGGTTACTTCCATGTTCTAACATGCGCGAAATCCTCCACTTAGAATTATATATCCACTCTTTCAAACATCAGGCAACTTCTAACAAAAATTGCCCAAATTTTATTTCCTTTTCTTTTTTTTTTTTTTTGTTGGGGGGGGGTGATCCAAGGGGTGCACTGTATCAAGGAATACGCTGCATGAGATAATGATGACATAGCAAGTACAAAAAGTGACACCGTACTTTGGGCACAAATTAAGAGGCACAATGCCAAGGCATGAAATCGGCAAGCAGAACCAGGCAGAGAACTAGGGAAAGGACTACATCTCAGGAACAGTAAATTATTATTTTTAAATGAATTGCATTAAAAGAATAAAAAATTGCATGTATGAAAGATGAGAACAAACTCCAAATCCAATTGGCAATAAAACATCAAGCCTAGCATATACCATAACCAAGCCTGATACAAAACTGTTGAATCACCTGAAAATAGAGTTGCCAACTAGGGAAACAAAACAAAAATCAAAAGTGATTGCCAAAACAAACCCAAGACAAAAGGAATGTGTGTTCACAAAAGAAAAGGAAATTGCCAGTGCATCTCCTCAAAAACCAAGCAGATCAGGAATTAATCAATTATCAAGGTTGTAGCAGGTTAAGGGGTAAGGGGTAAGCACCAGATCCTTAGAACACTCAAATATCACGTTTTGCCTAAAGGTGAGAATGGACAACACATCCCACACCCGGTTCAAGATGAGTAAAGTCATTTGTTTCTCCGTAAGCATTGGAATGGTAACTTTTGGTTCTTATCCACCAAGATCGATAGCATGCTTTTAATCCTATTTGCAACGTTCTTCGAGATGATCTTATAAACCACATTGCAACAAGAAATGGGCCTGAAGTCGTCTTACTTTGGAGGGAGTGGTAACCTTTTGTATGAGAAATATCAACATAAAATTAATTTACTTGAGCATACGACCATGATAGAAGAACTCTCAAACAACTGTGCAGACAAGATTGCCAATGATATTCCAAGGCTTCTTGAAGAAATTTGCTAATAGCACATCTGGCCCAGGAGCATGGGAGCTATCAATACTATTAAGACAATTCAAGATTTCGTCATCAGTCACCTCAGCGTAAGGGTCACAGGATACTTTCTAGAAAATACAGTAAATGGTAAGTGGCCTAAGCAGATCCTTGCAGTACCTGAGGCACGTGTTGGAAGTTCCCAGCAATTTCTGAAAGTACCCAGGACCTCTTTAACTTTTTCAACACTAGCAGTAGCAGATCCTTCCTCACAGGAAATTGATAGAATTTTCCTCTGATTTGTTTCTCCATAATGAATCTAAAGAAAAATCGAGAGCACCAGTCCCCATCTTATAGCCATCAGATCATAGCTTTTTGCCTAAGGAAGTCTTCTCTGTTTTGAGTGCACTAATGAGTGCAGCCCGTTTGATTCTCTCATCTGTAGCTAACTGGCCATTTCTGGAGTTACCCTAGACTGGAAGCTGAGATTACATAAGATGTTCTCTGGCAATGGAGACACAGCAGCTGAGACATCTCCTACCTCAGAGTTAACAATCTTCAGCTCATGTTTGACAAGCCTCAGTTTTTTTGCAGAGTTGAAATATGAGCACACCTTCAATAGGTGGTTCCCAGGACTGCTTCACCGAGGGAAGAAACCCAGGGTGAGAAGTAATAAAATTGTTGAACTTGAACATATCCTTATGAACTGTCACATTCCCATCTCTGATCAAAAGGCATGGGAATGGCTGGAAATCCTTGAAGTAGGAAAGGAGGCATGAAAGCCCTTGATATCCATGGGCCACTTGCCATTGACCATCACCCCATCAAGATTCCTGAAAGCATACGCTAAGCACCATCATCAACATTGCTCCCAAGAGCTTCAGAGTGCAATCTAACCACATTGAAGTAAACAAATACTGCCTACGCATCCTGCCAAAGGTCCCCAGCCAAATGTTGCAAATAATGCCACAGCCTTAGCCTCCTATGCCCAATTATGGAATTAGATCCATACAAAAATTTAAAGTGGAAACTGGTGTTATCCTCCACAAGCGAGGCCTTGCAGTGGATCAATTGTTCCTCGATTCCAACTATCTCCATATAGACAGCATCTGAGTCCCACCCTAACCATATCCTTCCTACAGAGGAAGGACCACTATTCATTACCCATGGACATCCACGAAGTAGCATGGCAAAAACTTTCCTCTCGTTAGATTACTGAACTTTAGTTTTAACAAGGGCACAATTAAGAGTCTGAGAGGCAGTAAGGAAGTGGTTTACCTCCATTTTCAAAGGACAATTTAGTCACCTGACATTCCAGCAGACAGCACAATTTTAACCCCTTGTTTGGGGAAGCATTTCTTTCTAGGCCCCTTCTTCTGTATGGTCAAGGAACTCATAGCAGAAAGAGAGTTCTCCCAGGATGACAGATCTGAACACCCTTTCCACATACTGCTCACCGGAGGGGAGCAAATATGTGCCTTGCAAGCAACCATAGACTCAGCACTACCCCCAAAACAGCAAAGGGATTTGCAAACTCAATAGTCAACACTGGTGGTAATCGCTTGACAATATCAACTAAACATGAATCTGGAGGAGAAGGGTGGAAACCCCATCCTCAAGAACTTTCATGCCACCTGGCTACTATTGGAGGTGATAACAGCTCAGGTGAAGGTAACGGAGGCATCACCTGATGATTTTTCCACAACATCTGGGATAGGGACCTTCACAGACCTGTCTTCCACAGTCTTCTCCTTCTGTTTGGGCTTGAAGACCAAAGCAACCTTCCCCTTGCTGTCAACATCCTTGTGCCCAAAGTTACTACACGCCAAGCAGCGTAAAGGCTTCCAAAGGTACTCAACATCAATGCTAAACACATATTTCATAACTATTTGGGGGTTGATGGAAACCACCAAATCCAATTATCAAGCAGACAGGAAATAACCACCCGAGCATAACCAATGTGGGCAACCTCTTCGTTTGTAAATAAGTGTGAAGGGGAATGTCAACAGCACTATCAACATAACTGAGACCCTCTGGTATCTAGAATTCCACAGGAACATTATGTTGACCCACAAAGGAATACTCCAATGTTCACCCCTTTGAAGCACCATTCCAGATTTCAAAACTTCTAAGAAAATATGCTTATCCAAAAGACTCCAGGGACCTCCTTCAAAAACCCAAATCATATTATCCTATCCAAGAATTAGAAGAAAAACCCCTCTGGTTAACAAGGGCTTTGTGTAGGACAAGCGGGGACCACAGCTTCTTTGCAATCTGCTCCACCACAAAGAAGGCAAGATGCTTATCCAGGAAATAACCCAATAATGTGAACTCCCAAGTCTTCACCACAAGGAGACCAATCTCAGGGGGAGGTTTAACTGTGGTTCCAGATCCCTCCACAGTAGAATGGTGGTAGTAGAGTTTTGCTTTGGGTTTGGATAAAGCACTAGAAACAAGCTCCAACCATTTGTGTTGAGGACCATATTCGACTATCTTAATTCCACTACTAGTTGTATCAGTTCCTGGAGCAAGCTACTTAGGAGCATCGTTCAAGATGCCTTTGTTACCACTTTCCATCTCATTGCATAACACAATAGCATCCTTAGGGAAGAGGCTCATATTTACTTTCGGCAGATTGTCAAGCTTCTTACCTGCATTAAGGATTCCTGATCTGTGGGTCCATTGGCAATAAGGATAGTGTTAACCCTTCCTTCACCACCAAAAGATGACAAATTGCAAGAACTAACCTCAAACACCACAGTATCCTTACCAATCAAGGGATTGGACACCCAATTTTAGAAATCCAGGAGAAGATTTTCGGTGGCAGCCAAGAGTGACGGAAAGGAGGCAAGAAAGAGATCAACCTTGTCACATAAACCACGGAGGGGGGAGCAGCCATCACCACCAACAAGCCCTTGGTTCCCAGAAATCTCAGCTAACAAACAGGAAGGACAACTGGAGGGAACCGAGCGGGCAAGTAAGGAAGGATTTGGGGGGGAGGGGAGGGAGAGGTTTGGCTGTCAATAGGAAAGGTAGAGGCTGACTGAGGCCGCTTGGCCATGGTAGCCGACAGCAGAGTCAAGAGAAGCTAGGGTTAGAAGGGAGCAAAGGATTCATGCTTAGTATAAGATGGTAATAACGAATTTGGTTTGAGTTGATATAATTACAAAAAAGGGGTGTAACACAACTTCCTAGGAAGTCACTCATCCTAGTACTACTCTCAAATGGATAAGACAACAAAATCAGCAATTATACATTATTGAAGATAAATATATTACTGATATTATATATATGCTGTCATTCCATGCTATTGCTATTGTCACATGGCTATTGCTATTATCAATCTGCCACTGATATCACAAATGAGGACATGTTATACTCTGCTTCTCATGCTGCAGTATACTCTGTTCCTAAACAAAGCATATATCGTGCTGCAGCATACTCTCTTCATAAACAGAGCATATCAACTATGGCATGACTTATAAATGTTACTGTTCCATTGGTTTCCTGAGTTGTCATACCACTGTTTGTCATATACAATGTTCAAAACTTCATTTACTTCTTACACAACACATAGCAAGTGATACATCGGCTGGATTACATATATCAGAAGTATAAAAGGTTGTTAAATCAGTTAGCCTGAATTAGCCAAAGGCAACAACAATCATTCGACTCAAGCACACAGGTTCTAATTCTGATTGGCTACAATCCTAGCACACGGATCCTCATTCATACATAATTACATTATCTCTCACAAAACTAGCACAATTATCTTATAATTAGCTGATGGACCAGATTTAATCAGTTGGATGGCTCAGATTGATTTTACTTTTGTGTATATATATTTCAATACCTGTAAATGGAAAAATGTAACAGAATAAAACAAATTCTCAAATTTTCTTCCATTTAGTTTCTGCACTTTCGCTTCTGCATTCCTCTGCTAAAACTTTCATGGTATTAGAGAGAAATGATGGAAGATAATTGAACGATCATCTCACATACAACTTCAGATGCATTACAAAATCAGATCACTATCAATCCTAAGGATCCAAACAGTCCGTATTTTATTAATCCAAATGATGGACCAAGTACTTTGCTTACTAGCATTATATTAAATGCAGATAATTATCATTCTTGGGCAAAAGTGGTAACTAGAGCACTTCAAATAAAGAAGAACCTTGCCTTTGTTGATGATAGTCTAACACAACCGACAGATGTAAGTGACTCTCTTTATGATTCATGGATTGAGTGCAATGACATTGTGGTCCCATAGCCACAAAATAAGGTATCTACTGAAATCAGAAGAGGTATCATTTACATTGATAATGAATGCCAGTTATGGAACAAATTAAAGCAACGATATGCTTCGGACAATGGACCATGTTTGTATTAGATCAAACAAATGGTGCATGATCTTCATCAAGGTGCTGACTGTGCTAGTATATACTACTCAAAATTGAAGGGTTTGCTAGATGAATTGCAAAACTTTGAACCAATTCTTTCTTGTACTTGTGGAGGTATGTCAATCATGCACTCAAACCAGAAAAGAGATTAAGTTATGAAATTTTTGATGGGATTGAATGCAGATTTTGCTAATATAAAAGCAGAAATTTTGCTTATTAAGTCATTTCCTAATATAAATGAAGCATATGCTCTTGTTCAGCAAGAAGAGAAAAGAAGACAATTGTCTTCTAACAACACAAAGTTTATCATGTCTGCTAAAAGATATGAAAATAAGAATGGGTCCAGAAAATCATACTGCACTCATTGCAAGATGAATGGACATAGAATTAATGAATGCTTCAAAGCTAATCCAGGAATTACTCTAAAATTTGTGTGCACACCCTGCAAAATACCGGGACATACTGCTACTGCTGCTAGTAAATAAAGTCAAAATGATATCCCAGAATCAGTTCCAACACTGTCAGCAGAGCCTTTGCAACAATTTATTGCTTTGCTTCAAAATCAGAAGGTGACATCTTCAAATGTTCCCAATGAACCCAATCACAGTGCAAACAGCCTCACGGGTTTCACTTCTTTACTTGCTCTTTTTAATTTCTCTCACAATGATATGACTATACCTTGGATTATTGACTTTGGTGCAACTGATCACATGGTGTGTTCCATACATTTCTTTGATTCTAAGCCCAAAGTTGAATGTCATGTTAAACTCCCAAATGGAAATTTAGTACAGGTTACTCACAAAGGTAATGCTACTATATTTAATCACATTACATTAAAAGATGCCCTTTGCATACCATCCTTCTCCTTTTACCTGATTTCAGTTCAAAAAGTGTGTATTGATTCCAATTGTTGCTTTGTCTTTACTTCAACCAATTGCTTTATACAGGACCTTTCTACATGTACATAATTGGGAAGAGTGATGTTCGGAATGGATTATATTGCTTGCAGACAAATATTGCATCTTCAAACCTGACTCATACATTTCCACATTTGGATTCTTCAGTTTCTTCATGTTCCTTATTTCCTGGTTATCAAACATGCATATATACATCAATTGATAAACAATTACTATGGCACTTAGACTTGGTCATCCTCATTTGTCTCGTTTACACTTGCTTAAACCTGTTATTATTGATCTAAATGCTCTCAATAATAACCATATGTGTGAAATCTGCCCTTTAGCTAAATATCACTGGCTGCCATTTTCTGTAAAGAAAAACAGATCTACTTCTTCCTTTGAACTCATTCATTGTAACATTTCGGGACCTTATAATATTACTGGATATGAAGGATCTTGATACTTCTTAACCATTATTGATGATTTTACTAGATGTACTAGGATTTATTTGATGAAATACAAAAATGAAGTCAAATCACATATTGAAAATTCTTCTCCGTTGTTAAAACACAATTTCAACGAGATATAAAGCATGTTAGATTGGATAATGGACCAGATTTCCTTATACAATCCTTCTATTCTAAACATGGTGTTGTTCATCAAACCAGTTGCATTGAAACTTCTCAACAAAATGGTGTTGTAGAAAGGAAACATTCTAAATGTTGCTCGTGCACTTCTTTTCCAATCAAGGATACCTCAAAAGTATTGGACTGATGCAAGTTCTTCGTACTGTCTTCCTCATAAGCAGATTGCCATCACCACAAACTGAAAATAAATCTTCTTATGAACTCTCATTCAATAAGACACCTGACTATTCCAGCATAAAGGTGTTTGGTTCCCTGTGTTTTAGTTCCACAATTAAACAATGACGGCATTAATTTGGCTCTAGAGCTTGTAAATGCATTTTGTTGGGATATCCTTTTGGTACAAAAGGATACATACAAACTTCTTGATCTAAACCCAAAATCAGTCTTTATTTCAAGAGATGCTGTTTTCTATGAGTTGATTTTTCCATATAAACTTGCTTTTCCTGATTCACGTACTCAAGATCAAGAATTTCTCATACCAAACTATCATTTTAATCGTATTCCTTCTGATGGTCCATCTGATCTAGCACCCTTTATTCAATACAAATCTAGTAGTCCTACTCCTATACACAAAACCTCTATAAATCCTCCTCATGACACAGTAGATGAAAATATTTTCACTACTAATTCTTTACCACCAGCTCCTATGCCAGTTTTAAGATGATCTACTAGGAACAAAAGAAAACCTGATTTTTACCATCATACATACTGTCATCAAGTTGCCGACTCACCCTCTGACCAATCAGATCATGTAAGAGAAGGTATTTCCACTCCTCTTACAACTTATGATATTTTTTTCATACATGTCATATTCCAAATTATGCCCCACACATGCTGCTTTTTCTTCTTCTATTCTCAATGAAACAGAACCAACCACTTTTTCACAAGCCTCATTATTTTCTGATTGGTGCAAAGCAACGCAATCTGAGTTAAATGCTTTGAAGAATAACAACAATTGGGATATTGTTGAATTGCCACCTGGAAAAAAGGCAATTGTATACAAAATCAAGCACAAGCCAGATGGATACATTGATCACTATAAAGCTTGACTTGTTGCAAAAGGTTATAACCAACTAGAATGGATTGATTATAACGAAACATTTTCATCAGTTGCAAAGCTTGTCACGGTTAAAATCCTTCTTGTTGTAGCAGCCATTCGTGGATAGATATTACATCACTTGGTTGTTAATAATGCTTTTCAATATGGAGATTTGCATAAGGAAGTATATATGAAAGCCCCTCCTGGATATCCACTCTCTTCTTCTAAGCAGCAAGTTTGCAAATTCAAGAAAAGCTTATATGGACTAAAGCAAGCTTCCCAGCAATGGCATGCAAAATTCTCTTCTTGCTTGGTGCATTATGGCTTTATCCAATCACGTGCAGATTACAGTTTATTCACAAAGAATAATTCATCTGGTTTTATAGTTCTACTTGTATATGTTGATGGTATTCTCATTGCTTCCAATAATGTAGTTACTATATCCTCATTGAAAGAGTACATATTTCAGCATTTTCAAATAAAGGACTTAAGTCCTTTGAAATATTTTCTTGGAATCGAAGTAGCAAGGAATTCTAAAGGCATACATATATGTCACATAAATATACACTTAATATTCTCAAAGATACTGGTTTACTTGGTTGCAATCCTACTAAAATTCCTTTGGATCAGCATTTTCAATTATCCAAAGATAATGGTGAAATTCTTACTGATGCATCTCAATATAGAAGGTCAATTGGAAAACTTTTGTATCAAGTTGTTACATGCCCTGGCATTTCATTTGCTGTTACGCTTCTTAGTCAATTCATGGCTACACCCCCTGTTCTTCATCTAAAAGCTGCTTATAAAGTTGTCCGTCATTTGAAAAATGCACCAGGACAAGGTCTATTATTGTCATTCAGCTCATCTCTTCAACTGCAACAATATTGTGATTCAGATTAGGCTTCATGTCCTAATACAAAGCGATCTCCAGCTGGATTTTGTATTTTTCTTGGTGACTCTTTAATATCATGGAAAACAAAGAAACAAACTATTGTTTCTCAGAGTTCCACTGAAGCCAAGTATTGTTACACGGCCACTACATGTGAAATTATTTGGTTAAAATATTTACTTGCTAATCTTCACCTTCATCATCCACAACCTGCTGTTTTATATTGTAATAATTAGGCAGCTTTACATATAGCTGTCAATTCTATCTTTCATGAAAGAACTAAGCATAATGAACTCGATTGCCATATTATCCGTGACAAGACCCAAGGTGTTATTGTCACAAATTATATTTTTCTCATCTACAACTCGCTGATATGTATTCAAAGTGTTTATCTTCTTCTCAATTACAATTTTCTTATCCAAGAAGGGAGTTCATGATATTTACTCTCCATCTTGAGGGGGCTATTGAAGATTAATATATTGCTGAAATTATATATATTGCCACATGGCTATTGCTATTATCAATCTGCTACTGATATTACAGCTGAGGACATGTTATACTCTGCTTCTCATGCTGCAGCATATTCTGTTCCTAAACAGAGCATATATCGTGCTGCAGCATACTCTGTTCATAAACAGAGCATATCAACTATGGCATGACTGATATATGTTACTATTCCATTGTTTTCCTGAATTGTCATACAACCGTTTTCCATATGCAATGTTCAACACTGCATCTACTTCTCACACAACATATAGCACATCCTAAATCGGCTGGATTACATATATCAGAAGTATAAAAGGTTGTTAAATCAGTTAGCCGAAGACAGCAGCAATCATTCGACTCAAGCACACGGGTTCTGATTCTGACTGACTACAATCATAGCACATGGATTATCATTCATACATAATTACATTGTCTCACAAAACAAGCACAATTATCTAATGATTAGCTGATGGACCGGATTTAATCACTTGGATGGCTCAGACTGATTTTTCTTATGTATATATATATTTCAATACCTGTAAATAGAATAATGTAACCGAATAATAACAAATTCTCAAATTTTTCTTCCATTTCGTTTCTGCACTTTTGCTTCTATATCTTTCTACTAAAACTTTCATACATTAAGGGGTTGCACAAAACAACTATAAGAGAGTTAAGAGCATGCAGGATTGCTAATGGGAAACACGGCATATAAACTCAGTAATCCCAGGTATAAAGCAGATTATAGAAGCTGGTTTCCAACAAGTTTTGATATAAGAGAAAATACTATGGATCAAGTGATCAAACTCATGAACACTACGTTATCAAATATTAGAGGATTTAACCAACCCATCTATGACAATAGCTAATGCCTCAAATAAACTTTCATGTGGAAATCCAGAAATTCTACAAACATAAGTTCAAATCCTTAATAGCCACCCACCTCATATGCTTTCAACATCCTATTCAATATAAACCATACGGAAGCACTCAATCAAAACAAGGGAGCACAAATGGACTCCATGTTCTAATTTCTGTAGGAAAATGCGGCACACTAACTGCAAGAAACCTTAAATTGAATCCTGCATAAGGCTACAACAATGTCCATATTGATCCTCTCATTACATGCAAATATTTTGGGACTACATTTATCACGACCTCATGAGCATTATAAACTCACAAAGATTTTGTAAGATTGAGACAAATGATCTTCTATAAAACAGCGGCAGCTGATAACCTGACCTGTCACGGGGCTAATGAACTGGCGTACAACTCTTCATGGTTTTCAGCTGAGCAGTTTTAGTCACGATGTCGGGAGGTATTGTAAGCTAATATAACGGTGTTTCAGGCACATTGTGATGGTCAACCCTTTTTCAAATACCAATACTAACAGCCAAAACAATATGTCATGGGCACAGTAATATTTTTTATATGCAATTCTTTCAGCCTAACTATGGTAAAATGTGATTAAATAATGACCTTAAAATAACAAAGAAAAAAATAAATAATCTCTCATTTGCACAAGACCACTCCATCTCAAAAAGTATGCTTTCAGTCAACGAGAGTCATTTACAAGAGGTTAATCAAGCAATCCAGTCCAATAAGGTGTCTTTTGTTCTATTGCTTTACTTCAATGACATAAAGGTTACATCTTTTCAATCCTTTTCATTTAAGCACAAGTAGAAAAAACAAACCTCATAAAAATAACATAACTACACCAACCTCATGTCCCCGGCTGTGAGAATTCTGATCCACAGATGTCAACTCTTGATGCGACGAGAACTGAATGTAGACATTCCTTCCCCTACAGAAAATTAAGACCAATATGTGATTTGCGGCACTGATGGGGCACTTTGCAATCAAATATGAAACACACATTCCGAATTTCAAATCATTTTCAAAACTAATGAAAGACTGAGAATATAACTCCATTTAAAATTTAAATGACTAGGAAAATAAGAAAAATAAGTAGGAAAGTTATTCGAGGCCTAATACAACTCATAATTCTATTTGGAAATGAGTAAATTAAAAATAAATTAGAATATATAAAGCAACATATATAGAAAATAATTAAGAAATCCAAGGATTAACTCCTGGTGAACTAAAATTCCAATTTTGTGTGCATTCTGAATTATTATTTCTCTCTTTGAAAAATGTCCTCGGGTTTTAAAAAAGAGAAGAACTAATAAGACCATTCGACGAAAGTAACAGCTGTTCTTGGGCTTCATATCAATGAAGTGCTGAATTTGCACAAGTTTATCTGGCCTGTACACTAATTTAATGATTTTCCACTTATTTTACGGTAGGAGAAGCACCTCAATATGTTGAACCGTTTGGATCACATTTTCAGGCTACTTCTCAAGATCTCCAGGATTTTCATCATCTATTGGATCCACAAGCTGCTTAAATTCATCTACTTCATTTAACTTGGCCTTCAAATGATCCATTTCAAGCTTCTAGCAACTATTGAGATAGCTTGGAACATGTTTTTATAAATGGCAGAACTCGGAATAAATTTCTTAAACATGAGTTGCTTCAGAAGACACCAACTTGTCACAGATTCTTCATGTTTGATAGGATGCATATAAACAATATCACCCAACGAAACTTAGCATGATCAGTAAGATATGTCATGGCAAAAATTCACTTCTCATCATAGGTTCCAGTATGAAAATTACCTTCCATTACATGAAATCAATCAAATAGGATTTCATTGCCATCAAAACAAGATGAAGAAAACTATAGAAACAATAGATTTGAGTTGAATGCTGTATTCGCGAAATTGAGTGATATAATTGAGAAAAACCTCCTCCATTTGGCTGAATTAATCCTTCAATTACAGCACAGAAAAATTAAAATAAGCAACAATTGTTGACTTCACAATAAACTTTCAAAATTATAAGCTATTGAAAGAGAAAAGAAGGCCTAGTGCACAAGGCTCTCATATCGTCAAAGCTCACGAGAGTTCAACGCACACAGCCTCACCCCTGTATTGCATAGAGACTGTTTACATTGTTTAAAACCGTGACATCTAGGTTTTATAATGCAGAGAACTTACCATTGTTCTACGGCTTAGACTCAAGCTGCGGAAAGAAAATGAATAGAAAAGTTCAATTCTAAAGGCTTGGCCCGTGATAAAAAAATAATAATAATAAGTTTTTTTAGAGGTTGATTTGGTTTTAATAGAAGAGTTCAGGAAAGCAACTATATTGGGTCAAACTTGTAGTGGGCTCTGTCAAGAGGTTAAAGTTGACCAAAGAGGTTAATGTTTGCTACATCTGTGGGAGGCAAAAGACCAACTTGAATGAGTCAGTCGAGGTAAGGGGTGTTAAATAAGGGCTGATGGGTTTTGTCTGAAGAAGGATTGTGGTCTGGGGTGTTGCAGCATTTGATAGCCAGGCTTAATGGCTAGGGTTTGGTAGTTTGGAAATAGATCATCAAAGACTATTTTTGGCACTAGTGGTGACATCTTGGATGACGGTGCGTGAGAAAATAGTTGCTATTTGGGTGGTTCACAATGGCAACAATGGAGTGGTGGCAGCCCTAGACACTGTTAATCACTCAGTCATGGAGATTGGCTATGGCAGACATGAAGAGATGAAAAAGTGAGGGAAGCCTTGATGGTGGATACTGGATACCAGAAAGAGAGGTCATGATTGCAACACAGCAATGACTACACCACAAATCGACTTACACTGACGAACGGCTAGTATGGACTACAGAGTTAGCAGCAAAGGCACAAGTCAAATTGTTTGTTCCGATACTAACTGATTGGGTGCCTCCTCAATCAAGAACGAGATACAAGTTTCCAATTTCTACTCAGTTTCAACATTAATGCAAAATTGAGATTACAACTAAAATTTATAGACTGACTGACTTGGAAATTAGTTTTTAGCATGAAATTAATTCCAGGCATCATGCAACACTAGTTCCACAAGGAAACAAAAAAGCGAACTAAGAACTGTCCAATAAATAAATATGAAAATAATTCAGAAAAACTCATGCCTATAGACTTCAACACTCTAAAATTACCTAAATTAAAATAATATCCAAGATACTATAACAACATATTGCAATATTATAACGATGTTAGAAAATATCAATATTTAGGGGCCGATACTGATACATACTGGCCGATATTTACATAGTCCAAGTGCATTCCGCATTACACTATTTCATAATAAAAGTCATTATCTGAAAAAAAAAAAAACCCCCGATCAAAAGGCAATTTTTTACATTCTGCTAGAGAAGAAATCAAAAAATGATACACCAATAGGTTGCTGCCACAAATTCCATCCACACTCTAGGTTCAGACCTTGAGCCTGCTATGTCAACTAAATGTCCAATTTACCTTTGCCAGGATCTCCCCCCAGAAGGACCAGAACTAAGATGGGTAACAGTTTCTTAATCACTTTCCAGATGTATTGTGGGCAAGCATGGGTTTAATTACCTATAAATTTCATCAATTCGATGATCTTAAATTTACAAAAGAGTGCATGGGGAGGGGATGGCTATCTTGCTTTCTTACCAAACAAATTTACAGGACCTAAACATCATCTTAAAATTTAATAACACTTGCAAGTTGTTGTTGAAGTAATTACCTATAAGCTACAACTTTTAAATTAAAGGTGCACCTTTGGTACTAAAAATTCATCTTAAGTTTCAGCTAGTAAATTGAAACCTAAATTCTAAATTTCGGTCGCAAAGGCACATAAGTCACATTGTCTTTATAACACTTTTACATGATCCTGAATTCAGTCAATGCCAGCACAGGGCATGACATGAGCCAAACTAGTAACATTGCATACGTCTAATCCTCCTCCTAAATCACACAACAAGGGTGCCTCATAAACTGTGTAATTTAATATCATTATTTTTTGTCTGTTCTTCCAATCATCAAGGTCAGCTATAACAAGGACAGAAATGTGAGCTTCAACTGATAACGTGTTCTACATGTTTAACAAAGCAAGCAATTGATGCAGCCAACGCCTGTTTGATCAGTTCACACAAGTATAGAACTTTAAACAGCAAAGGGACTCTCCTATAACATCCTATGTAATTACTGAAATTCAGCTGGTCGAGGATCCATTTATCAAATTACCTTATGCTTGGCTGAACATTTGTGTAGAACTGCAGCACATTGACAGCTGAAGGAATATCTTGCATTTGAACAAGAGCCTACACATAGGAAATTAACAGTAACATATAGCAGTAAGTCATAGATTAAATGAATCTCAACCTAGTTAGTCTTTCAGGAATAACACAATAAAAAACCTGATTTTTTGCACGCAACATCACTAGTTTAGTGATTACTCCTAATGGTTGGAAAAGTTGAAGCAAATCATCCTGCAACACATTATGGGGTAAATGAAATCCATGGGGAAATCATTTGGCAAGAAAATAGACAAAAAGATAATAGTACACAAATTTATGCTCTTCCTGAAGAGCAGTAGGTCTATATGGAGAGCCATGACAGGTAATTTCATCCTGAAGTAAATCAAAATGATATGCAAATCAAACCAGCCTGAAATCTGAACCAAATAGAACCATCTGATTCAATTCCTAACATAAAGAGGTATAGTATGCAGCAGAACAAAATTTTTAGTTGCATCTCATTGGAGAACTGGGAACAATTACTCAAGAGGGAAGATGCTCCCTAAACCTCCAAGGGCTTTTGGAATGGTCTAATGAGTTGGCACTCTGATTTTCCAGTATGCCAGTAAAATTGTGAAGAGAGCCCCATTTAATGAAAAATCTTGAAAATTTAAAAGGGCACAGAATGCAATCACGTTATTGAGCTGAAGTATTAATCAGAAACCTGAATGAAATGTCTAACTCAGTTGAGATTGTTATATAAGAAATTTTCCTCCACAAAGCATTGATCGATTCAGCAGACAGGTGTATTTGTATGTGAATGCAGATGTATAATCTCTCTCCAATTCTTCCCAACTGCATATTGCTTCATATTTGATTATCATGTGACCTCCATTATCAAACCCTTTCTCCTTTGTATCATAAAGCAAGAGAACCTCTATTAGATTTCTTTAAAAGTTGGACGGCAACATTAGTAAGAAAAGATACTAGAATTTGGAAAAACATAAACAACACAATAAATCAAAGAAAGCTCATCTATCTCAACCTTTTCTTTGAATAAAACTGCAACTCCATTTCACACTAAAGCAATAAGAAGCCTGTGTAATTGGTCTGCATAGTGTTCTCATGAGCCAAAAGAAATTTCTGGAGCTCCCAACTTACATCACACTTGAGAAAAGAAAATAGAATGGGCACCTCATAAATCACATAACCTGAGAAGCACCAACATTTATATCGGAGAATGTATCGGCATCCGCCACATATCAGATATTGACATGTGTTTGACACATTCTGGCACGTAGGATATTTTACTATTTTTCATGTTGATATCGACATGCTCCGAAAAGCTTTGAGAAATTGGGTTAATTGCAGAAATTTGGGGTCATTAACGGAAATCAAAGAAGTTTGAGGCTATTTAGTAATTTGCAAAATTTTTTTTAAAGGATTATTCCAAATCCAACCCAAAATTAATTCTTAAAGGCTTATTCCTAATCCAACCTTCCCTCTATTTTCACTTTCACTAGGTGCTTCAGACACAGAGAATCGAATTTGATGCGTCTCTGGATCTGGCTCATGGTATAAATTAGGAAGCCACCTGATCTTCTACGGCGGGTCGAACCGAGACGTGTTCGGTCTCCATCTCTAATAATCTAGGTCTTACACAATACAACGAAAAAACAAGAGGTCAAAGAATTGGCGGAACTCGATCCCTGATTTATCCTTCGAGATTTAAGTCAAAAATCTTTCTACGATGAGAAAAGGATGAAGAAATACGAGATAGGTATGCATGGATGCATGGAATGGGGGATTGAATGTCTGGAAACGCTTGACTGAGGGGCGACTTCGAGGTCCGCCAAACTGAGGAGGTAGCCTAGAGGAGCGCCCGACTGAGGGGGCAGCCTAGAGGCACAGAGGATTGGGATCTAAAAACGCACTCGGCCAAGGAATGGCTTTGGAGTATGGATGCGCTCGTGGGAGAGCAACTATCCGGTGGAGGTAGGAACTTTTGGGCCATGATAACGGGGAGAGGGGCGCCCGTTGGACTCCTCTCCGACTACCAACAAGGGGGGCTACCTTCAAAGCCAGCAGTGCTCCTGCTCTATTAGGGTTGCCCTTTGAGCTAAGCGAGGAGATGCGAAGGTGAAGATACTTCGTTTCCCTCTTTCTCTACTAGGTTCCTTCTCAGGATGCTTGGGCATGGTCTCCGCCATTGTCGGGGGGTTAGCTCTAGCTAGAATTTGAAGGAGCTACCAGTCTCCCCTCACTTGGTTTTACCAAAGCCTCTCTGTGGACTCAGAGTCCTCTTCTGCTCCGTTTCTCCCTTTCTGGGTTCTGCCTCTCCCTCCCCTTCTTTCCTGCAAAGGGATGGTGATATATAGGAGGCAAGAGCTAGTTCACGCAGGTTCGCTACGATCGCGGGCGCTTGACATGGCAACCATGGCTGTCGGCGAATATTCTTTCCTTCTCTGGGAAATCCTGTGGCTATAGTTATGACAGCTGCCTTTTGGGAAAGATTCGCTGAGCTGCTTCTGTCATTCTAGGTGGCGTGCAATCTCTGGGAAGGAGATACGCTAGGCTTGCGCTGACAGGCCAGGCTGTCGAGTGGCCATTGCAGCCCATGCATTGGCAGGGGCACGTGGGCTTATCTGCTGAATTGGAGCCAACAGGCAGGGGCACATGGGCCTTCTTATCGGGCGTGGGTCACTGAGCTGTGTGAGCTACTCGGTGGGCTTTCAAGGGCCTAGCATTGGGCTTTGGTGGAAATTCTGATGGGCTGTCCATCTGCTAGAATTCAGATACTGGGCCAACTCACGGTATTGGACCCATCACTAGCCCCCCATACCAGGAGGTTCGAAATTTCAACCTCCAGTATGTAATGATGGGACGTTGTCATGCAAGTCCATACACGTATTCCTTTCACATATGGGTGATTCTCTGAGCATCGTTGATTCTTTGCTGACAGTGCTGGTGGATGAGATCTTCTGCAGTAGCAGCTCGTTGATCTCCTCCCCCGGCTTTGGATGGAGGGGCTTCCTACGCTTTGCCGCACGAAACATTTTCCCATCAGCCAAGTGATGTGAGAGATCGGAGCGGGCATGGAGTCTATATTGCCATTGACCGGGATCGTAGGAAGTTCTGAGAAACTTGAAGATGCATTTGAAGTCTGCCCTAATTCCCTTACTTTGATCGGTCTTGAGGGTGGCCCCAGTATAGGGTCACTGTTATATGTCTCTCCCGTCTAGTGTTACATAGCCCTCGCTGGGGCGGCTAGCAGAGTGGTGGTTCGGCCCCAATGAGGAAGAAGGTTGCTTCTTCCTCTTTCCGTCTGGGCAGGCGGACATTCCATCTATGGCCCATGTGTAACTATTGGCGCCTGCTGAAAGAGGAGCTTTCTAGGTCCGCCTTGGGTCTGGGACGTTGTCGTCACGCTAGGTCTAGTGCAAACTCCAGTTTACGCGGCTACAACCTGTCTTGGTGGACGATCTTTGGTGGTTGCTTCCTGGGTGAGAGTGGGTAAATGATACCTTGCTCTTGCTAGGGAGGGCTTCGGTACACGCTTTCTGCTTCAGCAGCCTGAGGGAGGTCGTGCACATGAGCCTGATCTCCTCGACCATCCGGAATGTGCTGCTCTGGCTGCTAAGATTCTGTTCCAGGGTCATACGCCTACTTGCCCTCTGGGTACTCATCCTAGTGGTGCAGAGTTTTAGTAGTCGGATCGTCATCCCATATACTCTTTTTCTTCCTTCTGAATTGTACGTCCACCGCTGCAGGTTTTGTACTAGGTAAAAGGAATTAATGAAAGGAACTGCCAAGCATTCTTTGACTTTATTGTATGGATCCAATATTTTTGCATGGTGTGAAAGATTAAAGTGTTTGGATGTTGCGTTCGGCCGCTTGGGCTATACCGATTTGACAGTCCAGTGCTCTAAAAACTCGTTCTTCTGGCGGTTCGACTCACGGTAACTCATCCCCATGCTTGGTAGGGACAAGAGCTGGCCGAGCCCACCTCAAGCCTATTAGGGTCGAGCACCTTCTGCTGTTTGACTTCTTAGTGACTTGATAGTTCACTTGACTAGTGCCTTAGTCTTCTGGCAGTCCGACTCATGGTGGTTTGCCCTAACACTTGGTTAGTGCACGGGCCAGTCAGATCATCCTCGAGTCTGCCAGGGCCGAGTTCTGTCGGCTTGCCATCTTTGGGAAATGGTGCCCCAGGGCATCATTAACTGACCCATGCCGACGTCGCATCAATCAAAGTGACTTGGTAACCGGCGAAATATACAGGAAGGTGGCACGTCACGCACCATAATGGCATCAACGAAAAGACTCGCCATTGCACTTCGGGGTAAGGGCACGTGTCGTGGCCATTACGGGGGCATACCTCTTCAACATTTTCGAATGGCGACATTTGCTAGGCGAGAATGTTGGCTATTTAAGCGCTGATCCCCCACCTATGTTGGCATCCTTCTATTTTTGAGGATTTCTCCGCCCTTCGTTCTTTTCTCCTTCTTCAGGTTGCTACGCTTCGAATGGCTCACCAAGACGTGGATGATATTCCGGCTTTGCTTGCTTTGTCTTTTGAAGTGTCATCTTCTGCCACCTCGATGCCTTTGACTAAGGGGGAAATGATGATGATCACACGACGGAGGACGTCGAAGTAGGCGACTCGGGGAGTGTGGTTGTTGTCGAGGAGGGGCATTGCCTGAATGCCTCGATTCCTAAGCCCCTGGAGGTTCCAAGGGTGCCTCCTGGCTTCGAGTCTGTCGGGTCCTCTCACTAAGTCCGTTTGCCATCCCTGGAGATAGGGTTTTGTAGATTTCTGTGACTCGCGATTATACTCTTTTTGTTGTAGCCTGTCTAATCACTCCTTTCTATTTGACAGCCTCAGGGGGTGCCTCATGCGGTGATGGAGGCTGTGCACGTGCGGGAGTCCGAGATTGCTCGCGCGCGATAGCCGCGCGCTAATTAGGACGCCGAGGAGATGGAACATTGGGTCAATGTAGCCATTGCTGAGGCACAACGTGGACTAGAGCGGGTCGACCAGCTCAACCGTGCCTTGTCCGAATCTGAGATGAGATCGCAAGAGCTCACTTAGGCCAATGCTCGGGTTTTAAATCGAATCGCGTCGCTTGAGGATGGGCTTCGAGAGAGTCAGCATCGACTCGCTGATCTACTGGGCATTTCCAGATTCGGCCAATGAGGTGGGCTCGCTGCTGGGTGAGCAATTTTAGAAGGGCATCCGTTTCTGCAGACGAACCGTCTCCCTAGTTGCTTCGGACTTCCCCGTTGGATTCCTTGACTCAAGGAACGTTGGAGCCCAGTGCTGCACTGACCTGGTTAGCTTCCCGGTGAGAGAGGAAAGGAGAACTTCAGGATGCCCCTCAGGGGGGGCCTCGCACGAGGGACAATCATTTGGCCATAGGCGCAAATAGCATTTTATATCTTTTGGGCCCATTAGATGCCTTCAGATGTACATCTTGATTCTTTAATGAAAAGAGCTAGATTGTTTCGATCATTGTTGCTGGTGCTTTTCTGCTTGCCGATTAGGCGTCCTTGTCACTGCTGCAGCCCGGGTCTATTGCGGCGTTCGAGCTAGATTGTGCTCGCTCTTACCGAGAGGAGGCCATGGCACAAGGGTTAGCTGTTTGCCGGCTAAGCATAGATGCTATCGTCACCGAGCCTGACCGGATACGTTTGCCCATTTGTGCTCTTTCCTGTGGAAGGACATCGTAACACGGGCATGTGTGAGCCTCACAATAATCAGCTGGATTTCATAGCCACAGCCGTTGAGCTCTGGCGAAGTCTAGGCCGTCGCCCGCACGTTACCATATTGGTGCTTGGTCCTATCAAAGGACGTCGTAGCTCACGCGCATCTGGTCCTAGTCCGCCAACCGTCGTTGATTGATAGTGTTCTTTCCTTCAGGTTGAGATCGTTGCACACATGCTGTAAAAACCCCTGAGGTTTTTTGTTTGCCGCATATGAGCCACTCGGTAACAGGACCGAGGTTCTATATTCGACTGTGTATGGGCTGCTCGGTAATGAGACCGAGGTTCAAAATCAAACCATGTATAGGCCGCTCTGTAACAGGACTGAGGTTCTTTGACTATTCGTAGGTCAAGTGGCAGGTGAGGAGAAATTCACCTGACTTAGGGGCAGTCTAGGTCGCTTAATGTTATAAGATAATATGCAAGCACTCGTATGAGCAGATAAAATGACCATTTTATGAATAAAAGTATGGTTCAAGAAACCCGTATGATGCATGCAAGACTTACCTAGATTCGGCGCAAAATCATCAAAGGTGCTTGCGGTGGATGGCATGCTATGCCCTTAGGACCAGTTCACCATCCCAAGTGTATGGCTAACTTGCACTGCTTCGGAGGGTCATCGAGGTGCTTTGGCGGGTGCTCCGGCCTATAGCCTCTATGCTTCGTGAGACTCGATCCTCCGCCATGGACCGGCTAGGCAGTGCCTTGCCGCAATGCTGAGTGGTCCGTTAGCCAGCGACTCGAGCTCCGTTGTCGGTTGATACAACCTCGGACAACCCAAATTGGTACAGTACTTGGTCGGGCGACGCTTGTTGCGATGCGATGGGTAGCGAGTCGAGCATGTCAAGCCCCCATCATAAGAATCGCGATAGCTTTTGAAGGATTTGCTACTCTGCATAGGGATGATGAGAAGCATTGTCGTGGGACCTGCCTTGCCAAGCCCCTAGGTTAGGCCTTTCTCTCAAGCAAGGGAATGATAGGGCTACAGCCATCTCAAGAATAACGAAGGCGTCACCGCTCTAGGCTTGTGGGATCATCCTTCTAATCTAGGGTCATAGCTAGTGCACCTTGCTCAAAAGGATCGCTGAGGCCTAGAAAGGTCCCCATCAGCAGGGGGACCAGCCACTCACACCGATGGTCTTGCGTCTCGATCTCTACACTCCAAAGACGGGGTTTGCCTTGCTGAGATGGTGCGGCACGAAGCCAGCATCTTCTGGCGAGGGAAGCCGTATGCAGGGCCTAAGTGCTCCGCTGCCCTCAAGGACGTTCCAACCTGCTGCCTGACTCGTTTGGAGTGCTGGCAGTATCTTCTAGCATAGAATGTCATCCGCAAGGGGCTGAGGCCTCCACGACTCCCGAGGACATCCCAAACTGCTAACTGATAGCTGTTTGGCGATGCGATTTCGGACATCAGGCTTACACTGTTGATACTCAACCTGTAGGTTTCGAGGGTGGACTTCGATCGGTGCGAAGGAAGCGTCTTCTGGCATGAGGCGCCACAAGCATGGGGGATGAGAGCTCTGCCACCTCAGAAGTCATTGCAGCCTACTGCTTGTCTCGCTCGGCATGCTAGCAGCATCTTCTAGCATGAAACGCCGCATGCGAGGAATTGAGAGCTCTACCGCCCTTAAGGGCGTTCTAGCTTGCTTCCGACACTACGTTGAAAACTTACGAGACCATAGGGCCTGGCAAAGCGTAGAAACAATACAAGTGGAACACCGGATTGGAGCCTCAATTGCACGACTCCTAGTTCAATTTTCAGACGCCACGAGGAGATGGTGGGAACCGAATCCCCATCGCGATTGGTGACATTGGTTAGGTTGATAGGGTGCCAACTAGCTCTGTATGAAGCTTCTTCTTGGGCAGGGGGCCTCCTATCATCATGGGAGCGGCATGGATCACGCCGTTCTAGGCTTTTATTCCACATTTCGTGACTTGGTGGACCCTCCAACCGCAACAAGGCCCTGTCACTCATGGCCGCTCAGGTCCAAAGGTCATCAGACCACTGGATCCTCTGGGGATGTGGATTCTCTCCGATCGTCTGGAAGTTGGAGGGAAAAGCCCCCAGCATTGCACCTTTGAACAGGTGTAGACGATCTAGAGCCCATAGGGTCAAGACCCGGCTGGGCATCGGGCATTTGCACGCTTGAGGATACTCATCCACCTGCATGGCTACCTAAAGGGGGGTCATTGCCATGGGTGGTGATGTCACCGGCTAGTGCGTTGGCTCATACCCGGGGTGCTGACTGTGTTTATTCTTGTAGGTGCAGTGGTAGACTTTTCAGTCATTCTTACAGATGGTGCCAATGATGTGTTTCTAGATTCGAATTGTAGTACGGATTAGGGAGCCATCGGATCTTCCATGGCGGGTCGAACCGATACAAGTTCGGTCTTTGTCTAAGATAACCTGGGTCTTACGCAATATAACAAACAAATAAGAGGTCAGAAGATTAGTGGGACTCGCTCTCCGATTTATTCTCTGATATTTAAGCTAGAAATCTTTTGACGATGATAGAAAGATGGAGGAATACAAGATAGGTATGCTTGGATGCATGGAATGGGGGATTAAGTGTTTAGAAGCGCTTAACTGAGGGGCAATTTCAAGATATGCCCGACTGAGGGGTGGCTTTGAGGTGCGCCCGGCTAAGGGACAGCTTAGAGGCACGGAGAACTAGACTATGAGAACGCACTCAGCCAAGAAGCGGCTTTAGAGTATGAATGCGCTCGTGGGAGAGTGACTATCTGGTGGAGGAAGGAACTTATGGGCCATGATAACAGAGAGAGGTGCGCTCATTGGACTCCTCCCTGACTACCAGTGAGGGGAGCTGCCTTCGAAGCTGACGGTGATCTTACTCTGTTGAGGTTGCCCTTAGAGCTAAGCAAGGAGATGCGAGGGTGAAGATACTTCGTTTCCCTCTTTCTCTACCATGTTCCTTCTTTGGATGCTTGGACATGGTCTCCGTTATTGTCGAGGGGTTAGCTTCAGCCAGATTCTGAAGGAGCTAGCGGTCTCTCCTCACTTGGTGTTTCCAAAGCCTCTCTGTGGACTCAAAGTCCTCTTCTGCTCAGTTTCCCCTTTTTTGGGTTCCGCCTCTCCCTCCCCTTCTTTTCTACAAAGGGAAGGTGATATATAGAGGGCGAGAGCTGGTTCACGCAGGTTCGTTGCAATCGCGGGCACCTGACATGGCCACCATGGTTATCAGCGAATATTCTTTCATTCTCTAGGCAGTCCTCAAGCCGTAGTCATGACAGGTGCTTTTTAGGAAAGATTTGCTGAGTTGCTTCTGCCATCCTAGGTGGCATGCAATCTCTGGGAGGAGATACATTGGGTTGTCGCTAACAAGCCAAGCTATCAAGCGGCCATTGCAGCCTATGTATTGAGAGGGGCAGGTGGGCTTATCTACTGAGTTGGAACCGACAGGCAGGGGCACATGGGCCTGCTTACTGGGCGTTGGTCGCCAAGCTGCCTGGGCCGAGCTACGGGGGTTGCTCGATGGGCCTTCAGGGGCCTTGCGTTGGGCTTTGGTGGAATTTCTAACTAACTATCCATCTGCTATAATTTGGACCCAGGGCCGGCCCATGAATTGGACCCATCAGAATATAAAGTTTCAGCAAAAATTGAAGGCAACATAAGTGCGAATTGAAGGCAAGGATTGTAGATTGTAAATGTGAATCAAAGACAGCACAAGCTCGATGAGATTGCTTCAGCGAAGACAGTGAGAAAGGATCTTGTGGCGTTGGCGTTGGCTTTGACTTTAGAGAAATAAGGCCTACAAGCATATTAGATTTTAAACTCATTTGCTATGCCCTACAAGGATGATTTCTTCTCTGACCACTAATCTTTCGTCATTAGTCATAACAAACCCTATCTATTTTGATTCTGCTTTTCTTATTCTTCTTCTTCCTCTTGGAGAGGTTCCCATTGCAACCATTGTCTCCTCTCTTGAAGGTTATCCCTAATGGACTTCACACCACAATCCCATATCTTCTTAGCTTTGTAATAGCCCCATAATCTGTTACTTTGAAGCTCATGCTTGTGATTCTTTGATTAATTGTCATTGGTAATTCAGAATTTTGTCAAAGCTTAGCTACTAAGAGACTAAGATACATTACCTTGGAATCTCTAAGTCAAATAACAAATTAAAATGTAAACCTCTGGTAATATGGTTGAAAGATTCATAGATCTCTTTCTGCAATACATGTTGAACACTGATATGTTAGCTCAAGAAAGGTTTTGGTACTTAGATGGAAATTTCCAGTAGCAAATGCAGGGATATGGGACCACAAAAAGATATAGCTTGAGTTATTGTATGAACAAGCATAAACCTATTTACACATAGGAAAAAGTCAGAAATATAGATTTCCAGATATATGGATTGGGGACTGAAAAAAGATGCATTTGTATTACTAATTCATTGTAAGGTATTATTGTTTGACCAATTATATTTGCATAAATATAAATAAACTATGAATTTCAGTTAATATAACCCTAGAATTTAGTTTCCTCATTTTCAGAAAAATAATGTGTTATACTATTGTGTGTGTGTCTCCTATTAGCATTTGTGCATCTTAGCATATATCAATATGACATTGCTACATTTATAGATCTAAATATCCACTAAAGCACATCATCTATACATATACATATATGTGGATATATACATCAGCAACATATGTCCTTCCATCTTAAACTGAAAGCTGAAAGCACTATTCTCATGCATACTAAATGATCCGGGTCAGAATTACTATGCAATATGTTTATTCATATACAAGAAAAAGCCAGGAGCATAGCTATTTCCATATTCTGACAGCTCACTCTGGAATAAGGACACCAATATGACAGGCTTTTTAAATGACAAAAAGCAACTAATTGAGAAGAAAGAAAAGCATGTCATACTGAGAAACAAAGCCAAGAGTATGTAGTAAGTATATAAATTTTACTGAATGTTTCCCACTGGCCAAACATCAGGTTCGGAGAGAGAGAGAGAAAGAGGTGCCCAGCCAGAACAACCAACCCAAAAAAATGGGTTTATCCAATTATGTCCAAGCTATCATTCTTTTTCCTAATAAACCTTCCAACCAGCCAAGACCTCATAGGCAATCCCTCAAACACCAACCATTATTGATTCATGCAACTTATGAAATGCAGCTCTCCTGCTACTTTGCAAGAAAGAGCATAATTAACACAAGCCTCCAGATCAATATGCCATACACAAAAGACCTATTATATATGAGATTGCTCCCTTGAGACATAATCCAATTGAATATGGTCCAGAATATATCTGACCAATCTACAGGAGAATGTTAAGGAATGTTAAATCCAATTCCAGAAGAAGAAGTTATTATAGAATGTAGCTATGAATCAAGAAAGAGATGCACAGAGAGCCGATGAGGACCCACAGTTATAACAGAGCATTCTGCAACACTGACTGCTGTTCTCCCCTTAATTTTCTGTTACAATTCTGTTTCTTTCCACAATTAATTGTAAATAGTGTGTAGGAGGAATATTCTTCTGTTTTTGATTCTTTGTAGTTAGTTGAAGTGTATAACTCTACATATAGAGCCACAACTCAGTAAAGAGGGAGCAATTTTATCCTCTCACAAAGTCCTCAGTCCCTTCTTGTGTTTCTGCTACTTCTGCTCTTCCCATTCTCCATTCTCCTGCCACTGTCACACAATTCTTACAAAAATCTTCAAGGAGCCCTCCCTTTGAGACCCTTTTTCCAACTTTAACATAAAATGCAATTAAATCCACTTGACAGATCAGTTTCCCAATTTTCAACATTAGATTCTTAAATACTAACTTGCAACTTACACTAATAACTATCCATTATTGATTCGACCAAGCTCATACATTCATCTCTCCTGCTACTTTGCAGGAAAGAGCATGATTTTAGAATCACAACCTCACACAAAAAAGACTTGTTACATATGATGCTACTCTCTTGAGTCATAATCCATTTGTGTACAGCCAAAAGCATCTCTTACTCTATGAGAGAAGTATGCACATACTAGACAACCAATTCCAGAAGAAACATTCTTCCAGGATACCTCTCTCTGTGGCAGTAAAGTACAAACATATACCAACTTGACCCATTCTTTCAACACAATAATATGCAATCATATCCACTAGACAGGTCAATGATAATTTTAACTTCAAAATTCCAAAAAATTCAAATTTACAATTACCACTGTTAACTATTCACCGGAACATAGGAGCTCTAATCATTTTCAATGCCATCAACTACATAAAGAATTGAACTTGCTAATAAAACAATTGCACATATTCCAGCTCGTCTACAAGAAAACAGAATTTCAAATAAAAGGTTGCCACTTGAAGACCCCATTTCATATTTGGAGCTAGCATGGAGGCGTAAAATCCATGTAGCTGATCCACCTAGCGGAAATAGTTTGGTTTGGTTTACTCGAAGACCCCATTCGCATCACTAACACAGTAATGAGTGAGAACCTACAATGGGTTATGGTAAAGTCGATACCTCTGATATTTCATGCCCCACGTTGCGGACATGGATGACCTTGGAAGGCTCCGTCATCTTTTATGGTCCTGAACAAAATTACTCGTATCAGTAAGTTATAACCTCCAAATCAACATTTCCATGAACCAACCTAACTATTCATAGCCGCAACGGAAGTACATGGTTTAATCAAAAGCCCCCAAACACCATGTTGAAGAATTTGATCAAGAAATTTGCTAGTATACTCAACAATGAAGCCCCCTACTAGTTCAATGAATATTATACGAACAGAGTAAACAACAGAAAAAACGATCTTGCCAATTTTACATTACACAGTAGCAGAAAAATATCTATCCTAATTTAAACTTAAAGCGCGAATATATCCATGTCAATCTTCATGAAGCAAAGTAAAACGCGAAAGATGAAGAGAACTAGAAACTCACAGACAGCGTTTGACTACCGAGACAGCAAGTAGAGAGACACAAAATGGATCATGCCCAAGTTCTAACCTGATTAAACCGGTCCGGCTGATTGGTTGGATTCACCTTACTGGAATTCTTATAGAGCAATTTAAATTATAAATGAATTGTATAAAAATTATACCGACCAAATTTTTTGCACTGGACAAGCACATCGGTGGAAATGAAATTGACTCAGCCTGAATTTTAATTTTTTTTAACTTAAAATTTTATGCTTTTGATAAACATTAAATTCACAAAAAAAAAATTACTGAGCCATATTTTTGCATAAAAAATAACTTCTAAAATAGATTAATCTTCCAAATATTATTAGATAATATCTTTTACACAATTATTATACTTTTGTAATGTTATATTTTCGGGTAGTTTTAAATATTGACGGGGACAGTAGAAATAAGTCGACCTAATATAATGATTTACAGATTTAGTGTCAAATCTAGCGACAGACCCAAAAAGTATCTAACCCACATACTCAGGAGTCGGTCAACAATTCTGGTGACCAATACAGAGCCCAACCGGCCAAACAGCCCAAGCCGGCCATGGCCCAATCCGAGCGGCCCACGGTGCTCTCCCCCTACACTAAATATTACTTACCTTAACCAGCAAACACTCTAAATATTACCCCAAATCACGATGACTTTAAGAATGGCAAATCCAAACTCAACAGATATCTTATAATGGAGACCCAAATATCTGTCACGTATAACATCTCTTCAAAGAGAGAAGAAATTCCCTTAATTGATCATGGTTGCCTTAATCGATGCCCGCAATCCCTTGCCAACCCACCAAATCTGCACAAGCTAGCTACCGACTAGTCTTGGCATCCAAATAAGGTTAAGTTGGCCCAAAGGCTGTAAAAGTTCATTGAGATAGACTCTAATAGCATGCCCACATTTACGTTGATACTAGCTCACAGACGCTACTCCCAAGAGCTCTCAAAAGACCACTCTATACTCGCTGAGCTTCCAAATAATTCCTTCGAAATTCTTGCCCCCTTAATATCGAAGCCACTTCACGCCAAGTACAACCTCCGAGTCACACTCAAAAACCCACTTTCAAGTATCATTGCTCATACCCCTTTATCCCTGCATCTTTTATCTTTTAAGGAAGATTACTGATTGGGCTGTCAGAGGATAAATCGGAGAGCGAGTCCCACCAATCCTCTAACCTCTTATTTTTGAGTTGTAGTATGTAGGATCCAAGCTATAGAGCATTAAGATTGAACCTACTTCAATTTGACCCGAAGACAAAGTGGCACCCTAATTCGTCACCAACCCAAACCTAGGATACATCATTGGTACCA
>JAODPA010068002.1:0-10366 GCA_025585075.1 Nepenthes mirabilis | reverse complement strand
GCGTCCGAGAGTTCCGGTCGTCTGTTTTGCGAAATACGAGCGGGCGGACGGATACGGGCAACACAAAATAAGTACAGCACGAGCAGTATAATAGAGGTACGAGGACAATGAGAGAACACCCAAATTTACGTGAAAAACCCCGTTAAACAAAAAGGGGTAAAAAACCACAGGAACGGACGGGAGGTCTGAGAAGTTTCACTAATTTGTTAAACGAGTACAATGAGAACTTGCGAGATGGTTCTCTTTTATAGGGAATTACAGTGTGAGAAGTCTGACTTCTTTCTTTCTCCCTTCACTCTTTCTTTTTTCTCTCGAGAGTTATCTGCTCAAGCATGCTCAGACGAAAATTCTTTCTAAATCCTTCTTCAGTAGCCTGAAAGGGGATATTTATAAGGAATGAGAGGCCGTTAGAGGGGTGACACGTGGCACTGGCGCGTCAAGCCTGCCTGCCACCATTACTGTTGGTGCGGCTGTGACAGGGACACCTGTCACAGCCTGCAGATACGGCGTGCAGGGGCGCATGCCCTGCAGGTACGGCGTGTCAGAGGTCGTTGAGTACCCATGGAGGCGCGTGTGGTGCAAGTCATCTAAGCTGGCATCCTTGGTTATTTTGGCTTTTTCGGCTGTCCTCGTCCCCACATGGGTCACAGTGACCTCTCGGATCACCCATGTCATTCTTGGTTGCTTGGTTTGGTTCTACGAGCGCTCGGAACAAGCTTAACCATTTTGGGCCTAATTGGGCTTGTGGGCCTCTTGGACCAGTTTACCCATGTGATCCTCTGGGCCTGCAATTATTGGTTCGGGCCCTAGGTTTCGAGACCCAACATGAGCCCCTCATGTCAAACGGTCCGAGGACTTGGCCGTTTGACATGCCTTGTAAACATCCTCCTATCACGATAGTTCGCGACCTTCATCTTTTGCTGACACGAGGCACATCTGAGGTCTTTTTACAAATCCGGGACCTATCCTTCGCCGCCGTTTCATTTCCCTGTGGAGTATTAAATGCGATATCCGATTGATGTGACGTCGCTTCGGGAAGCCCCAAAGCCAACGCCTGCCTACTGCGCATGGGGCATTGATGCGTGGCATGGTCATAATGAGGGCGCCTTTTCTCCGTTTGAAATTTCCTTTAAATTCTCTGCCACGCCTTCATTCTTTCCCTCCTTCCCTTCTTCATTTCCTTAGCATTCTCTGAAATTCTTTTCGCCATTGCGTTTTCGCTTCTCGCTGCCATAGCTCCCGGCGTTAGAGACATAGCCTCTTCCCTTTCCCCTCAAGACCTTGAGCAAATCATGGCAAAATACAGCATTCCGGAGTCCGATTCGATGGTGGTTCCAGGAGCCGCAGAGAGGGCGTGCAGTCCTCCAGGCGGTTTTATTGCTGTCTACGAGGTTCACCTTAAAGGTGGACTTCGTTTCCCTGTTCCCTCGGAGCTTTACCGTCTGATGAAGGAGCTGGCCGTCCCAGTCGAAAGGCTTCAGCCCAACGCTATCAGGTACTTGGTCTCCCTCTGTGTATTCGCGTGCTGTCACAGTAAAGTCCTTGAGGCGGTCACGGTGAAGGTCATGTTTCGCTTTACTCATAATCTCGACTGGATCACCATGACCCCTCGTCCGGAGTTTGCGGAGATGAGCGGAGGGAATCTGAATTCCACGAAAAGGTGGAAGGACAGATTCTTTTTTCTGAGAGTCGTTGAGGATTGCGAACTCTCTCCCGTATGGGAAAACGTGGCGAGTAAATACGGCTCTGATGCCACTGATGAGGAGAGGGAAGTCGCCAAGGAGGTTACGGACTTAGTGATGGCAAACCTTGGCAGCTTCAATGTGAGGAAAAAGAATATTTGGTTGTCTCCTGAAAAGTTAGCCGAGGCCAAGTGGGTGACATTGTCTGGGGATTCTGCCACTGCGACTCCAAAGAAGAAGAAGAAGAAGAAAAAGTTGAGAAAAATAGAGAGTCCCCTCGTCATCCAGGAGCCATCCGAGAGGCCTCAGAAGAGTCCGCGGACTGAGGCCCCAGAGGGTCCATTGAGCATTGTTGGTGAGTCCTCGTCGGGAGACGATGACTCCGTTATTGCCCCCATGGTTAAGAAGGCCATGAGGTTGGTTTCTGGTCCTCCTGTGGAGTCTGGGGTTACCGCTCCTTCTTCCTCTGGTACCGAGGCTCATCATGAGGTCTCGGCCATCTCCGCGGGTCCCTCATCTGACGACGCTATTGTTTTTGATGCCTTGGAGGAGGCAACTTTTGATGTCATCGTGGAGCCTTGCGAAATGGAGGCAACCGTCGCTACTACTGCTGACGATCCTTTTGACATTCTTAGTGGCGATGAAGCTGAGGCCGTGGTCTTAGAGATCCTGGCCGCCGCTGGGGCCTCGGATGTGGCAGAGCCCCCCATTCCTGAAGGTCCACCATCCGAGGCTGCTTTTGATGTTTTTGCGGTGTTCGCGGAGCACCCACTCATGCCTGAGACCTCAAGGGAGTGTGGCCCAACTCAAGATCCTGTGGTTTCTAAGGTACTTTACCATCTTCTCATTTACCTTGCTTCCTGTTGCCCATATCTAAGTGACCCTGGTTCCTCTTGCAGCTCCAGGATTTGATCGGTGGCCTTAGCCAGCTGGTGGGTGAAGTCGCTCAGTCTCATTCGGAAGCGGAGTCTTCGAGGGTGGTTCAGGAGGAGAACCAGCAGCTGCATGCGGCGCTTGTTGAGGCCACTGCGAAGAGCGCTTCATCTGAGGAGACCCTGATACTCCTACAAGTCCAATACGGGTTGTAAGGTCCCACATTGGATTGGGGGAGGGGAACTAAGTGTCCTTATAAGGGCATGGACACCTCCCCCCTTGTAGACGCGTTTTGGGGGCGGCTTAGGTCGTCTGTCAGGAACAAAATCGTGAGGCCTGTAGGCTTGGAGATGCCGTGAAACTCTCCCAGGCTGCGGCTTGTAGGCTTGGAGACGCCGCGAAGTTCTCCCGGGCCAAAGCGGACAATATCTACATGCGGATGCACCGGGGACGTTACACGGGTTCCTCCTGGAACGAAACCTTCAGTTGGAGGAGGCGCTGAGGGCCTCGGTGAAGGCTACGGACATAGCCCCCCTCCTGGAGACCAAGTTCTGGGATGACATTCATTTATGCCGCCGGCTGATGCAGCTCCTGTACTCACGGTTCCCCATTGTTGTGCTGGATCCACGCAATGCGAGTGCCGCACGCCCCCAGGATGTGTACGGTCTTCGGAGGAGGCCATTCCTTGGGCCCTCGGGTCCAAGCTCCTCATGGGTCCTCGCTCCTTAGACCAGCCGGGAACTTCGAGTCACAGAGAGGACTCTTTGTCTTTAGAAGAGCAATTCAGAGCCGTTCCACCTTAGGGTCCTAACGAGGGCTAGCTTTCATTTTTCCTTTCCCACTATTGTATTGCATATATGAATAAAAAGGAAACCCTCGAGTTTATCACAAGTGTCTCTTTTTTTTTTTTTACTCGGATGAATCCGAGTTTTCCATTTACGACCTCTTGGGCCGCTCGGATGAGTCTGAGTTTTGAGTGCGATCTCTTGGGTCACTCGGATGAGTCTGAGTTTTGAGTGCGAACTCTTGAGTCGCTTGGACGAATCCGAGTTTTAAGTACGACCTCTTGAGCCGCTTGGACAGATCCGAGTTCTGAGTACGACCTCTCGGGCCGCTCGGACGGATCCGAGTTTTGAGTATAACCTCTCGAGCCGCTCGGACGAATCCGAGTTTTGAGTACAACCCCTTGGGCCGCTCGGACAAATCCGAGTTTTTAGTACGACCTCTTGAGTAGCTCGGACGAATCCGAGTTTTAAGTACGACATCTTGGGCCGCTCGGACGAATCCGAGTTTTAAGTACGACATCTTGGGCCGCTCGGACGAATCCGAATTTTGAGTACGACCCCTTGGGCCGCTCGGACGAATCCAAGTTTTGAGTACGACCCCTTGGGCCACTCGGATGAATTCGAGTTTTGCTTGTTGGGGACGACCCGCCTGTCACTGGTAGTATCTCCTAAAGTGAGCGGCGTTCTAAGTCCTGGGTACCAGCTTGCCCTCTTGGGTGCGTAACTTGTAAACCCCTTCTCGTAGGATGGCGGAGACCAAAAGCGGTCCTTCCCAATTTAGGGAGAGTTTGTTTCTGCCGGCGTTCTTTCCTGTAGCTTCCACGCTTCTCAGTACAAGATCCCCAACCTCGAATTGTCGCGCCTTCACTTTCTTGCTGTAATAGCGAGCCACCCGTTGCTGGTAGGCCGCTATCCTAAGCCTTGCCTGGTCGCGAACCTCCTCGAGCGCGTCGAGGCCCTCTCACAGTCTCTGGTTGTTATCCGTTGTGCTGAAGCATCCAACCTGAGGGCTGGTGAGGCCACTTTTATTGGGATGACAGCTTCGACCCCGTAGCAAAGACTGAAAGAGGTCTCTCTTGTGGGCTCTCTGAGCGTTATCCAGTATGACCAGAGGACGGAGGGCAGCTCATATACCCATGAGCCCTCGAAAGACTCTAGCTTGGTCTTCAGCCCATGCAGGATCGTGCAGTTTGTCACTTCCACCTGCCCGTTGGCTTGCGGGTTTGACACTGATGTATGTACCAGGTTGCTTCTCAGGCTTGTGTAATACTTAGTGAACCGTTTTTCGGTGAACTGCGTCTCGTTGTCGGTCACGATACACTCTGGTATTCCAAACCTGCATACGATATTCTGCCGGAGGAACTCCGTCGCATTTTGCTCCGTTATCCTAGCCAGTGGCACTGCTTTCTACCCATTTGGTGAAGTAATCTATTGCAACAATCAAGAACTTCCTTTGTCCGAGAGCGAGGAAAAGTGGTCCGAGGATGTTAAGCCCCTATTGGGAGAACAGCCATGGGGACTGTAGTGCCTGGAGATCCGTGTGGGGGCGATGGCTAATGTTGCTGTGAAGTTGGCAGTTTTCGCATTTGCGCACAAAGTCCATGGCGTCATACCTCATTGTTGGCCAGTGGTATCCTTGTCTCATGAGCTTAAAAGCTTGGTTCTTTCTCCCGATGTGGGATCCACATACTCCGAGATGCACCTCCTGGAAGGCGTACTCAGCCTCATCTGGGGTGAGACACCTTAGGTAGGGGGCTGAGAAGCCCCGTCAATACAGCTGGCCGTCCACGATCATATACCAACACACCGTCTTTTTTACCTTCTTGGCTTCGTTTGGATCCTCGGGCAGCGAGCCATCAGATAGATACTTCAAATAATGAGTCATCCAGGTGTTCTCGTCCACCACTTGCATTACCTTCTGCTCAGGGTCTTCGACGCTGGACCTACTCAGGAGTTCACGCATCCCCCTAGTGTACTGTTCAGGGTCCCCAGAAGCTGCAGCCCGTGCAAGCGTGTTGGCTTTGGCGTTTTCCTCCCACGGAATGTGGACGAACTCGGCCGTCTTGAAGTCCATGATCATGCCCTTAACCTTGGAAAGGTGTTTAGACAGCTGCGCGTTGTTGACATCGAAGCTTCCACGAACCTGGTTGATGACCAATTCGGAATCGCTGTAGGTAATCAATTCCTTGGCCGAACATTCTTTGGCCAGTTGAAGTCCAGCCAGCAAAGCCTCGTACTCTGCAGCGTTGTTTGTAGCCGAGAACCCCAGTGTCAGCGAGTACTTTATCTCCAATCCCTCGGATGTGCGTAAGACAACTCCTGCTCCGCAGCCATCCTTCATGGAGGAGCCGTCCACGTGTAGGGTCCAAGTAGACGCCCTGTTGAACTCGTCCGTTGTAGCTCGGTCCTCATCGCAACCGGGAGGCGTCATTGTCTCGACGAGGAAATCCACGAGCGCCTGTCCCTTCAGGGCTAGTCTCGAATGGAATTCTATATCAAATTCCCCCAATTCAATGGCCCACTTAATCAATCGCCCAGAGATCTCGAGCTTCTGCAAGATGGCTCTTAATGGCTGGTCGGTTAGGACTACTATCTTGTGCGCCTGAAAATACGGCCTGAGCTTCCTTGCGGAGTACAGCAATGCTAAGGCCACCTTCTCCGTGATGGGATACCTGATCTCGGCGTCCGCGAGAGTCTTGCTCACATAATATATGGGATGCTGCTTGCCATGCTGTTCTCGCACTAGCGCCGAGCTCAATGTTGTGTCGGATACAGAGAGGTACAAGTATAGCTCCTCGCCCCGGTGTGGAGAAGCTAGAACGGGTGGACTTGAGAAGTAACTCTTGAGTCCTCGGAACGCGTCCTTGCAGTCATCACTCCACCAGAAGTTTCGGGTCTTCGTTCCCCTCAAAGCTTTGAAGAATCGTAGGTGTTTCTCGGCCGTCTTCGCTAGGAAACGAGAGAGGGTGGCCACCCGCCTAGTAAGCTGTTGAACTTCCTTTACCGTCCGTGGGGACCGCATGTCTAAGATTGCTTGGATCTTCTCTGGGTTCGCCTCGATTCCCTGATGCGACATGATGTACCCCAAGAACTTTCCTGAGGCGACACCGAAAGTACACTTGCTTGGATTTAGCTTCATTCCATGAGATCTAAGCACATGGAAGGTCTCGGCCCAGTCCCTCACGTGGTCGCTGCTCATGTCGTCAACGTACACTTCCACGTTCCTGCCTATCTGGTCATTGAACATCTTGTTCACAAGTCGCAGATAGGTTGCTTCTGCGTTCTTGAGGCCAAAGGGTATCACCTTATAGCAGTATGTCCCTTGGTCAGTCATGAACGACGTGTGCTCCTCGTCCTCGGGATTTATTCGAATCTGATTGTAACATGAGTACGCGTCCATGAAGTTCAAGAGTTCGTGGTCGGATGTTGAATCCACAAGTTGGTCAATTCTGGGTAGTGGGAAGCCGTCATTAGGGCACGCCTTGTTGAGGTCGGTGAAGTCTACGCACATCCTCTACTTCCCATTACTCTTTTTTACCATGACGACATTGGCCAACCAATCCGGGTACTGCACCTTTCGGACGAATCCGGCGTCCAAAAGCTTCTTGACCTCCTCGCGGACAGCCACCAACTTCTCGGTGGAATAGTTCCTACGCTTCTGTCTGACTGATTTTTGCCGAGGATCAATGCCTAGCTTGTGGACAATGATCTCAAGAGAGATCTCAGGCATGTCACTGGAGGACCATGCAAGCACGTCCGAGTTTTCTCGTAGGAAAATGGTGAGCTGGTCCCTGACAGTCTCCGGGAGTGAACTCCCTATGTGGACATACTTTTTCTAATCCGTAGGATCTAGGGGAACTCGGACGATAGGCTCTCCTGGCTGGGCGTGCTGTGACGTGGCCTCGTCCCTGAGGTCGAGGTCCTTCATAGGTTGTGGAAGTTTACATGAGTGGTTTGTGTCAAGTAACACATTCGCCCTGTTGACTGATCCCCGAAGACTTCTCCTATCCCACATGGGGTGGAAAATTTCATCTTGAGATGCGGGATGGATGTCACTGCGTTGAATGCGGCCAAGCAAGGCCGTCCGAAGATCGCATTATAGACCGAGGGCAGGTCCACGACCAGGAAGATGAGGACCTTGGAAGCCGTCCTCGAGTGTGTTCCCAGGGTTACCTCCAGCTGGATGATACCCTGAATGGGCATTAGCTCGTTGTCCAGCCCGTAGAGTGGCCCTTTTGGCACTTTTATCCGATTTTTCTTAAGTCCTAACTTGAAGTAGGTATCAAGGTACGGCAAATTGCGAGAGCTTCCATTATCAATAAATACTCGTTTTATCTGGTAGTCATTTGCCCCATCAGAAACGAGTGCAGTTACAACCAGGGGGTCGGAGTGAGGAGAAGTTATATGGTCTAAGTCCCTATTACTAAAACAAATAACATCATCTTCACTCCTAAGCCCCGTCCTCAGTCTCTTCGCTGCCGCAAGCTTGCGCCCATCTCCTCCGGCCGGCCGACTGGATGTCATGTTTACGACCCCCGCAACCACTCAATTCCTGTGGGGTTGAGCGTCTCTGCCGTCCAAGGTCCTAGAAGTTTGTCCAGGCCTCTGAAGGAAACGGTTGAGGTATCCCCTCTTGATCAGGTCCTCGATCTCCTTCTGCAGAGTCCTGCAGTCTTCCGTGCTGTGACCCCCGGAGCGGTGGTAGTCACAGTATTTTGACTGGTCCCCACCTTCCGGGTTCTTCAGTGGTTTAGGCCACCTTAGGAACTTTTCTCCCCAAATCTGCATCAGGACACTGGTGCGGGAGTCGTTTAGCGGCGTAAGGTGCACTGGCCGCGGCTCTCTCCGAGCGCTCTGCTCGGCCTTGTGCTGCTTCTTTGATGCCTGGGGACCTTGATAGTCTCTGGCCTTCCTTTTGCCCTCCACGGCCTTCTGATGAGGGTGCTCATCCCTCTCTGGCCTTTTGACGTCGTTGGCTTCCTCGGCCGCGATATAAGCTCTGGTCACAGCCTCGACCTCTATGAAGGTTTGCGGACCCTTGTGGATGAGGTGCATGAAGAAATTACCTCCTTCGAGAGCCGAGAGGAAGGCATTTAGTTTCACCTTGTCTGTCAGTCTCGGGATTTGCCTGGCCTCAGCTACAAACTGAGCCAAGAATCCCCTCAAGCTCTCCCTGGCGCCCTGCTTGATTAGGGTGAGGTGCCAGGGCTGTTTCTCCACTCTTCTGCTTGAGGCGAATTGAGACAGGATTGCCGTTGCCAAGTCTCTAAAATTGCGGATGGAGTCCGCGGGCATCCCATAGAACCATATCCGTGCGTCCCCTTTTAGAGTCAAAGGGAAGCACTGGCACATGGTGGTCTCATCCAGGCCTTAAAGGTTCAGGTGCTCCCTGAAATGATTGAGGTGATCCATGGGATCACCACTGCCGTCGTATACCTCCAGATTAGGCATTTTGAATTTTGGAGGGAGCATCGTCGTCCTAATCTCCGTAGAAAACGGAGACTGGAGCGCGTTAGCCCCTCCTCCACTGCTCTCTCGGAGCACCAGATTCCATCATCTTTCCGGTCTATCCTCCACTCGAGGTGGGATAGCTGCCTTCTTCTCGTTGAGGTAATGCCTCAACTCATAGGGTTTCTGAATGGTACGGTGCTCAGGGGCCATGCGGGCTCCTCGTGGGGGAGCGTCTCGTGGAACCCCCTCCTGGTCGCCGCGCTCGCAGCGGTTCCGTTGGGTCCCAGGGTGACACCTCTCGGGGCTCTCTTCACGAACCCGAGGACTGAGTTGGTCCTCAACCCTCCGCAGGGCTCTGCTGCTGGAGGCCACCTGGGTCCTTGGGTTGTCGCGTCAGCTGGGCGGCCTTTTGCGGCGATTGCCTTCTCTGTTTCCGCCCTGCGAGGCTTCGGCCTGGGAGGCCCTGTCGGGAACCCCCTTGAGCTGCTCAATTTTGGAGCAGAGTGTGTTGAAGGCCTGGGACATGTCGTCCAACTTGGCCGCCAAGCCCCTAACTACAGGGTCGGGGTGATCCTCCACCCCAGCGCAGTGATCAGGGCCGCCACCGTGTGAGGCCACCTCTTTAGCGGGCGCACTCGCCTATGCCATCGTGTTTACCATTTCAAAGCTTAAAGTTGAAGTTGTTCGCGTACCTTAGGAAAAACGTGAAAAGCAGACTTTCAGTCGCTTCCCACAGACGACGCCAATGTTGCGTCCGAGAGTTCTAGCCGCCTATTTTGTGAAATACGAGCGGACGGACGGATACGGGCAACACAAAATAAGTACAGCACGAGCAGTATAATAGAGGTACGAGGACAATGAGAGAACACCCAGATTTACGTGAAAAACTCTGTTAAACAAAGAGTGGTAAAAAATCACAGGAACGGAAAGGAGGTCCGAGAAGTTTCACTAATTTGTTAAAAGAGTACAATGAGAACTTGCGGGATGGTTCTCTTTTATAGGGAATTACAGTGTAAGAAGTCTAGCTTCTTTCTTTCTCCCTTCACTCTTTCTATTTTCTCTCGAGAGTTATCTACTCAAGCGTGCTCAGACGGAAATTATTTCTGAATCCTTCTTTAGTAGCTTGAAAGGAAATATTTATAAGGAATGGGAGGCCGTTAGAGGGGTGACACGTGGCACTGGCGCGTCAGGCCTGCCTGCCACCACTACTGTTGGTGCGGCTATGACAGAGACACCTATCACAGCCTGTAGATATGACGTGCAATGGCGCATGCTCTGCAGGTACGGCGTGTCAGAGGCCGTTGAGTACCTATGGAGGCGCGTGTGGTGCAAGTCATCTAAGCTGGCATCATTGGTTATTTCGGCTTTTTCGGCTGTCCTCGTCCCCACATGGGTCACAGTGACCTCTCGGACTGCCCACGCCATTCTTGGTTGCTTGGTTTAGTTCTGCGGACGCTCGGAACAAACTTAACCATTTGCGCCTAATTGGGCTTGTGGGCCTCTTAGACCAGTTTACCCATGCGATCCTCTGGGCCTGCAATTGTTGATTCAGGCCCCAGGTTCCGAGACCCATCA